>KZ808655.1:19304-35846 GCA_000696205.2 Oncopeltus fasciatus | reverse complement strand
ATAAATATATATCTTTTTATATTTATGTTATTATGTTTTCGTTAAAAAAAAAAAAAAAATCATATGGGTCCTTTTCCAAAGGCTCAAAAAAGTAATTTATTTCATTAGTAACAACCTAAATGTAAACCAGAATAATAATGCACTTTGATAGCAGTAAGGATTGACAATATATATATTAATAAAAAATTACACATTTCGTTTTATATTTACTCTTATTATTTTTATATCGTTTTCAAAACGTTTAAATGGTTTCCAAAAAACAAAGAAAGTACAAGAAAATTACTTTCAATAAATAAATAAACTAAATAAAATACATTTCAGTAATAGTGTAAATTATTTCACTCATTCTATCAATGTAATTCTTTCTGGTTTACTTTTTTAATAAATATTACTATGACGGATCTCTTACATTCAATAACTTGTATTTTCCAACTAGGGACAGATCTTGCGGTCTTTAAATTTGCTGTTGGTTTAAATTATCAGACAAAAAGATTTCATATTTGATTTATAAATCATTTTCTTCATCATAAAATGTTAAATGAACTTTATTTATTTAATTGGTTAATTATTGTACTTATTATAAAGAAAAAAATACCAACCATGTAAAGTGCACTTATAAAATTATAAAATATTCAATTAGGAGAAACAACAGTGCCTCTAACGAATATTAGTCGAATAAGACACAATAGATTGGTTAATTACTGCAGATTCTGCTATTTATTTTCGTTTCACGAATTTTTGTTACTCATAAATTTAACCTGGATAAATGTCTAATAAAGTTTCATGTGTGCAAGGAGAAGTTAACTGGGATCAAAAATAAATTAAAAAAAAACAGCAAGGAATGCTACGAAATGGATAACAGTTTTGGGCTCGCATTATTATCTGTATCTCTTTTGGAAAAAAATACATTTATTTATTTAATTATATACTCAACTTGACATTAAATTAATATAGACATATGTATATACAAACACACCTCCCCTTCCCTCCCCCCATATATATATATATATATTTGAAATCGGATGACTAAAAGAGGAGACTAGAGAGAAAATATAATTTATATTAATAATATATTCGTTTTTATTTGAGTTTAAAGATTCATAATATGTGTACATTTTAATTTTATAACGCTAATAGACTTAATTTTATGGGNATATATAATAAAAAATAAACACATAATGTAAAGCCTTAATTTTAAAAGTCTCGTTATAAAAAAAATCTTCCTGCATTTTGAGGAAAATTTGACAATACTTGTTTTAAATTATTTAACGATCCTTGTCCTGTACCATATTTCTGTAAAAACGTGTACAAACTGAATGACATCAATTTTTTCAAGTCAAATTTGACGACCGTCCTCATCGTTCAATCTTCCACACTGAACCTTATCTAAAGCCAAAGTTGATCATAGTAAGTAACACAAGTGCAGAGGAAAAAGAAATATAAATTATGAAGAGTCTATGAAGAAAAAAAATAGCCCTCTTCCCCGCCCCAGCTATCATTCAATTTGGGCTGTCGGGAGTCCATGATGGATAACACAAATAACTCCTATTCTGATAAAACTTTTGTTACATATAAAGTGAGATGCAAGATTTTCATATATTTTGTTCTTTGTATTATTCATAAATATGCCCATGAGGTAGAATATATTATACGTACTACTCATATGAGTTACCTGAAAGTGATGTAAAATTCCAATGTTTTAATACTGCTATTAGAACATTTGCGACTACGTAAACGATTTCAAAAATAATGACATTTGTATAATAAAAATTTTTTTTTCGCTTCTAAAGAAGTGTTGAAACTAAATATTTAGGGAACCTCAGGGCAAAAGAAAAAATCTTCTATTTCATTGCCTCTGCCCCATTTAAAAGGAATACAGAGGAAGATATTTTACAATTGAATTGAAAAACGTTCCTGGCTAATTTTATAAATATTAATTTGTGGTATTTAATCCCACGTAATTATTCTGTTCCCTTGCACTAAAAATTATTCTGTTCCCTTGCACTAAAAATTATCTAAAGTTCCTGGCTAAATAGAAAAGATTGGAAAGTTCTTTATACTTATGCGAATGAGGCATGTAAATAATAAAATAAATCAATATAAATTAAAACGTATAAAACTGGACGGATAGGGGTCGAATAAATTTTTACTATTTTATTAAATTTTACTTAATTTATTAATTCAAAAGTTTTATAATTAGACAAGGCTTTTTCATGCACTTACTTCATGCATACGAAATTACCGGCTATATTCAATTATATGATTTAAAAAAAAAAAAAATTTAGAACGAATTCATTAGTAGGCAAAACCTTTATATTTCTAGAATTTAAATTAATCACGTACTTAATATCAAATAGTACTTTTTTACTTAACCGTGTTCAACTTCTTTAAAATACCATAT
Source organism: Oncopeltus fasciatus (assembly GCA_000696205.2). Lineage (NCBI taxonomy): Eukaryota > Metazoa > Arthropoda > Insecta > Hemiptera > Lygaeidae > Oncopeltus > Oncopeltus fasciatus. The sequence goes on along the minus strand of KZ808655.1, from coordinate 33,445 downwards.
CACTGATATTCATTTAGAAGAGAGTGTCAATAAACCCAAATGGAATTCATGGGTCGTTTTGGTAGGCCAGGGTAGCTCGAGGGATCCGTTCGGGTCTCGCAATCCTGGCGCTGCGGGTTCACAAAACAAAACCGCAATTTTTTTTATCGATAAATAAAAGCTTGTGCTATGCCATGGATGCTTAGAGTAGGATAGAAACCCCTAGAGTCTCTCTCTCCACGATTTTAAGGGGTTAAAAGTGAGGCTAATGCTTATTTAAAAAAAACCTGTGGGTCGAGAGAAAAAAACGCATCTTTAACATGTGTATCCTCTCTGGGCGAGAGAAAAAAACGCATCTTTAACATGTGTATCCTCTCTGGGCCTCCATGTTTGTTGGAGGACTGGTTTAGATTAAATTTGTAAATGCACTCTGCACACACGCAAGCACGTGCACTGTTTTGCTCTCTTTGGATTCCTTATGAAATTAAATAAATTTGTTTCTTGATAGTAAATGTTGGGAATATCTTTTTCAATAAAAATCAAATAAATTAAAAATAGAAATAGGAAATTTTACAAAACAGTTTCGAATAAAAGAAACACTCTTTCTCATCTGTAAATTGAATTCTCCAAGAATCCTATTTTTAGGAGTTTTTTCACTGCAGTGCTTAGGTTAATTAAGAAAAATCTATTCTTGCAGTGTTATTAATTGTTACTTATTTATTTATTTTAAAACTTCTAATAAATTTTCACTATAGAAAATATATTCACAAAAAGAAAATGAGATCATCAAGATATTACAATATATCACAAAAATGTTCTATTTTCTATTTCCATTTTTAATTTGACAATTTTGTTGCTATTTTACTCTGTTTATCTTTTTATGAACATTAAGCATATATTTATTTATTAATATAAAAATATGCCGAGAATTCGGTCAATAATTTGCCTTTGAAATTCATTGTCTTTTTTCTTATTTTATTTGAGATCAAGTTTTTCCCTAACCCTAATAGGTGTTTTGAATTAAAGTGTATCAATTTTTTTTAAGCTAACTATTTTTAAGCTGTTGCTTGAATCTAATTTTGTTCTCTATTTCGATGTCCTGGACATACAAAAATGAATTTCAATAACTAGTTTTCATCGTTAATTTAATAGAATGAATTGCAGTTAAAGTAAATTAATTCGCTAATAATTTATTCGTGAATATACTGAGTTATATAATCTGGGTATTTCTAAATAAATTGAAAGTGTAATTCTGTTGGTAGAGTGACAATTATTATTTAATAAATTATTCATAAAGACTTCACTAACGAATATCAGATTAAATATTTCGAATTAAGCATGTTAGTATAAGTCTATAAATATGTAAATATAAATATAATTGAGGGCATCTCTTTAAAAGACAGTTCTAGCCCAATACATATTTTTTCCTATTAATGTCAAATCAGTTCTCTTTTTATTTATATCATCCCAATCCATTAAAATTCAGTAACATTACAGTACAGTGGATGGGCTGTTAAACTTTCTTAAAAAAACAGGTATAGCCCGGAAAATCTAAATTAAAGAATGAGATATTATTTATTATTTTAGTAAATAAGAATTTATGTATTATAATTTATTAAATATATAATAATAATATTTAAATTAAAAAAATCCATTAATTTAGGTTGTTATAGAGGTCGAAATAATCCTGATTCCTGTATTTTATTAACTGATTTATAGTGGACATATTAAGGGGTATTTATAGGGCGTAATAACCTAGAAGTTGATTGCCCTTCAATCTACTACTACTACTACTACTAACATTACAATAAATATTTTACGAAATCTTGTAACAGTTCGTTCAGCTGTTGTAATCCTGAATTAACTCTTTATTAAAAAAAAATTATCTGTACGTTTTTTACACTTAATTTTTTGATGGGGTACATAATAATAGTCCTTGCTCGTCTATCCCGGGACGTAACCTGTCCTCAGAGAGGAGCCAGGGTTAACCCGCGATAGACTATCTGGCACCCATCTTCTTATTATCCTAGGATAAGAAGGAGACTAGGTGGGAGTCAAGGAGGGAGTGAGAGGGGGAGAAAAATGCCAGTGCATTCACTCCCTAGGTACAGCTGTTGTAATGTTAGAAAATCTTGCCACTAGTCACATTATTTTATTTCCTGTAATATGTTTCCTTATTGTAAATGTTGAAGTATACAGATAACGCATATGCATCTCGACACATCATATCTCTAAAATGTTCCTATAATACTAAAGATATATTAGAGGTAGACGTTAATAATAACAAGAATTCATGATAAAATTAACTCAGTATATTCATATCTATGTCGAAACTACCCAAACACTCAGGTCAAAGCTGAATCGTGGAGTTTTGGTAGATTCCCCCTGAGTACTTGAAGGACTGCTCTTCCATAGGCGTTTGAAGGTCTTGCCAGGGGTTGGCTGGGGGAGTGTGGCGATTACAGCCGAAGCAGGTGTCGTAGGACCACTTTCCCAGGGGATGCAAATCGCTGGCTGCCGGTGATGGGAAGAACGAGGGATTGATGCATTATTTATGTGTCCTGTATCTCGACTAGGAGACTCTGACTTAACACTGAATTATGGAGCCTGTCAAATGGAACCGGCTCAACTCCACTTCGAGGATCATCTCCTCACAGTCAATGCTTTCCCTCTTAGTCTTCCGAAGGATATTTTTTTTATCATTTCCAAAGGTTTTCTGAATCCTTCTAGAAGCTGTTAGAAAAAATACCATAAATGCTATAAAAGTTTACATAAAATTTTGTAATACGGCATTTTGCTGAGGGAAAACAACGAAAGCTAATCAAATATTGAAAAAACTATTATCAAATACAACGAAAAATCTGTTTAAAATCTTATTTTTTAAATAAAATATTTTTTTATTATATATTAAATTATTTTACCTATGATTCATTTTTACTTCCCTTACAAAGTAAGTGGGAAGGGAGTTTCACTTTTCGAGTTGGAAATAATTTTTTGTTCCTCAGCGTGGACTTTTAAAATGGATTTCAATAAAATTCCGTTCATGGTTATTTGTCCTTCTGTTATAATTATTATTATATAATGTTAAATCCCTAGTATGCACTGAACGACATGCACTGAACAGCTCTTAGATTCATCTCGGCCTGCCCAAGCCCTTCCGTATAGTTTTCACCAACTGCCCTCGAATCAGTGTCAGGTTCCTAAACAGACGCGTATAATTATAAAATTATCTGGTTTAACTAATTCAAGAAATTTTTAAAACTACTGAATGGATTTCAATATTTGGAAAAGCGTTCAAATTGAATTGAAGTTTTGAATGTAAAATAATTGCTGTACTAAGTGATCAAAGAAGTCAATTATGATTTGGTGAACATAAAAATTCTAACAACTTTGAAATGATCGGTTTTCCCTCACCGACTTCTTCAATTTAAGGTTTAATAAATTTGAGCTTTCGGAAAATTTTTAGAAGACCATAACTTAGATAGGGATTGTTTAATCGAGAAACTGAGAACCGCTTTAAAATTTGATACTTTTTAAAGATTAATAAATTTAATCTAATTACACTTTGCTCTATATTATTATTGATTACCCTTTATATTTTATATAACAAAAAAATAAATACTATTATTTCTAGCGAAGTGCAAATTGTGATGTTCCCAAGTACAGCACATATTGTAAAAAAAAAAAAAAAAAATTGAAGTTTGAGATTTGTTAAAGTTTGAATAAAATACATTTTTTGCTATTGAATAAATGATGATAGGGGCGCCGGGATAGCTCAGGGGATCCGTACGGGTCTCGCAATCCTGACGCCGCGGGTTCAAATCCCGCCCAGGTCAATCTTTTATTTATAATATAGAAGGTTGTCCTGAGCCATGGGTGTTTAAAATAGGGTGGCAACCTGTAGATAGCCCCTCCCTCCAATGACCCTTAGTGGTTGCAAGGGAGGCTAACACAGAAAAAAAAAAAAAAAATAAATAAATGATGATAAGGCATAAGTTAGGAAGAATTTGTAAATCTTAAATTTTTCAACCGTATTTTAAGTTTTATTTCGATGATTTCGGGTGAGTTAGTCCAGTAGTTTAGGGACTCCACTACAGAGCAATACTTCTAGGTACTCCACTACTACTACTCCTAGGTTCAATATTTCGCAGAACAGTTTTTTTTCTTGTTTTTTTTGTTTTTTTTTCATTTTACCTCTAATGTTCCACAGGATTTCTGGTATGCTTCTTGGAAAATCAGCATTAATTGGTTCACATTTTTCATTTATATGGGAAAAAATTAGGCGGCTAGAATGGTGTGCTGAAAAAAATTATCTTAGTGTGACGTGGGTCGAGAATTAACACATTACCAATATATATTTCTTCCTGAGCCTCTTTGATCAGTTGTGGGACACTTGTATTAGTCACTTCTGTTGTTTACTTTCCTTTTATTAGTTATTGAAGATTGTTCAATAAGGTTTCCTACTAAACTTTCTCTCATATTAATCTGATTTCAGCTTAAAATTTAAGATATTCCAAATAAAGCATAAATGTAGAATTTCCCCAAATCAAACATTTGAACTTAAATTCTTAAACATTTTCTTAATAGATGCGTTTATTTAACGAACGGCTTATATTGATGACAATGGGGGAGTTAAAATGCGAAATTTAGGTTTTTACTTGCTACTCTGCTTTTGGGATTGATGTTCTCTTCATCTGAACTGACACACAGGTCTTACGAAGACATATACGACCCAAAAAATTTACCCTTTAGGGATATGGAATTTAGCTTTGTCACATACGCCCTTTCGAGCTGTGATCTTCGTAAGACCCGGGTATCAGCTCTAATGACAATCGATAGCGAAAGCTGCTTAGAAAATAAAACTTTATTAAGTGTGAAGTTGGCATTTTCTCTCTCCCATTGTTAAAAGTAACTTCGCTCGCAGTACAGGAAGGATATCGATGCGTTTTCCATTAGGTCTTACTCTGGACCCCTTCCGACGTGGTCGATTTCATTAGTGATTTTCATTTTAGTGGTTTACGGAAATTTGCTCAAATTATAAATTTCACAAGTTATGAGTAATCGACAAGAACCTGCGAAATTGCTTGATTTTTCAGCCATAAAGTTTGGCTCAGGAAATATGATGTGCTTCTGTTGCTGAATTATGTGGTATCAGTTAAAAATAAAAAAAAGAGTCCATCACGCAAGAGCTGTGTAATTTAAACCGATTTTCCACGTTTCAATAAGAAAATGATAATTTGATCTTACTAACTAGAGAGGACAATAAAAAAAACCAAAAAAGTGTATGATAATAAGGTACAAGGCTGTTTCAGGAAGGAATGTTTGAGAGGTTTCTCAAAAACTCTTACAGAATTTAAATCTTGGAGATTTGTTTACCACCTATTATCTTCCATAAAATGAATAGTGATATTAATAATGCTGTAATATAAATAATAAACAAGGAAGATAGAAACATAAAATTTCATATTTCTAAAAAAAATGCATTCCATAGTATAATATAAACTAAAAATGAATTGTTTTAACACATTCTAATAAATAATAATAAAACGCTTAATACTGATTTTGGTTTCTATATTTTAAAAATAAGAGAACTTAACTAACCATCAAACTTACATTCCTAAATATAATAATGAACACCAAGTGTGACATATCATTTTTTTCTTAATTATAATAATAAATAATATATCTTTGATTTTAAAATTTTGTCTTTCACAAAGTCCCAAACCTCCCTTAGACTGATTTTAGTCATTAAAGAACTCACCCTATGGTTTGCAGAATAAAACTTAAATACATAATTTAATTCCCATATTTCAAAAGTGACAGACGCTATAACAAACACACACACAATCAAAAACAAATATATAAAGCATTGGTTTTATATATAGATATAATTTAAAAGGTGGATCATGGAATCTAACTGAATAGATTTTTCCTTACGAGAAAGGATAAATACTGATGTTGATAAAACCAGTATTTTTGTAGCGGGCTTGATGATCTAGTTTTGACGTTAGCCTGTGAATGGTTTGTAGAAGGGTAGGAACTGTGTACCTAATCAGAGCAAGTTAGGGGTTTATATTGTTTGTACTCTCTGAGTAATGAATGTTCGATATCGTGTGTTCACTAGTGTTTGTAATCAGTGATGTAACTTGTTATCACTAAAATTATTATTGTTACGATCATTATTTAGTAACAATTTATGTTCTAAGTCTTTCCTGTATATTCTTTCTATTAGTTATTTATCTATATATTTTATTATCATGTACCGATTGTAAGAATATTATGACTGCTATCTGTCATAGCGAAGTAGGTGTACTTATTTGTTATAATACATTAACTTCAAATTATCTCTGTCATTCCATTATTATTGACCCGTAGCTTGTAACAATATATATAATCTGTAGACAGATAGTACAGTGAATACTAATATTTAAAGATTCTAATAATAAAATATAAGGTTTTTTAATTAATAAATCTTTATTTATTACAGTCTGTTAATAAACAGACAGAGAGATATTTAAAAAAAATACAAAATAATAAATATAAGAGTAAAGTAATAGTATTGTTGGGTGCTTTTGATAATGATTATTGGTAAGAGCGAAATGTTATTTTGCAAATGTAATTTCTAGATTGCCCTCCAGAGATTGATGAGATATTCACTCAAACAGCGTCGTGATCTCATTTTACAAGGAAGTAATTTTAGGCCGGGTAGCTAGATACGTAGGGAGCCCACGTACCATAGTGAAGCCCCTCCTTAAAGGGCCTTAAGAGGTCCTCATCAGGCTATTCGCTTGGATTGTCATTGTGTTTTGAAAAGGAAGAGAAACAACAAGGGGGCGCCTTCAGCTGGAGGGGCTGACGCAGTAAGTGGGCAAGGGTGCGAGAAGGAGAAGGCTGAGGGGGAACGGGAAAGAATAAAGAGAAAATGAAAAGAGCGAGATTCAGATGACAGAGAGGAGAGAGGGGAGAGAGAGAGAGAGAGAGAGAGAGAGAGAGAGAGAGAGAGAGAGAGAGAGAGAGAGAGAGAGAGAGAGTGGGAGAGCGAGAGGGAACAATTAGAAAAGACCGCTTCTGTGTTTAAGGGGTTCTGAGGAGGTTCAGAATTAATTGAAAGTGAACGTCCACCTTCTTCCAGGATCCTCTGTTCCCCGACTCGTAGATTATTTCTTTTACAGTCCTCTTATTTGACTTGCAAGTCCACTTTGTCAAAACCCATTAAAGGAATTGGATCACGCTCTTAAGACACAGGCTACATACTACAGGGTACAGGTTCAATAAAAATCTTAAATTTCATCAAAATCTGTTGAGCTGTTTTTGAGAAAAACCATGTCCGCCGTTGGTGGAGTCCCAATTTTACAATTCGTGTTCTAGTATGAAATGAAAATAAAATGAAAATTTATGCATTTTGTTTGATTGCAATATATTTCTTTAAAGAAATACTATAGTAGAAGTTAATTTTTATTAATTATTGTTTATGATTTAAAAAAATAATGAAACCATTCATCATAAATTACTTATACATAATAGATATAAAAAACACTTAATTTATTATTTTATTTTGTCAACTAAACAACCAATTATCTAAAGATATTTTTATTTGCCTTAATAATCGCTTTAGAAAATGCTTTGAACTCGCTCAATAGAATTCGCTCCTTTTAGACTAGGCTGGCACCCCATAATAATTAAATGAATGTATTTATTTTTATAATAAAGTCATGTAAAAAAAAGTCTAATATGATATAAAAATTTCTAGCCACTTTGAATTCTAAATGTAATGAGTGATCTGAAGACGAAATAAATTATTCTAAGGATATTTTTGATAATTGTGGCTTACCTTTAATAAGCGGATTTACTAGAGAGCTTTAACATTGGTACCACGAAAATACTTTTGAAAAACTTTTAGAGATCTTTATCAGTCCTATATTAGAAAAGGTAAAAAGATGGTCTCTTACTTATATATAATTATGTTTACGCTCTTACGTCTGAAATTTTTATAAATTCTGAATTTAGGCTTATTTTTCCAAACCTTTGGAAAAGTTTATTAAAAGCTAAAATTGATTAAGAGAGAGCAACGGGAGACACAAAATCTTAATAAAGTAATTACTATGAGCGTTTTGGAAAAAAGAAAAAGAATTAGGACGAAATAGGTGTAAAATTTAATTTTATATGATTAAAAAATTATAATAAAACTTATACGAAGGAAGATATTTAAGAATGTTATTTCGACTGTTTGGCCTAAGAAACATTTCAAAGTAGAAAGTGATTGGTAATAGTTTAATCTAACTTTCTACAATTTATGTTATAAGAAGGTTTACAAAAAATTTATTTATTAATATAACTACAATAAATAAGAAATCTCTCACCCTTCCTTCCCGGAAAGTATAGATGCTTTGCTCTTTGATGCTCATTGCTCCCCACAGCTAACATATAATTGTCATTTACATTCATTTATATCCATCATAATGATAAAAGGGAAATATGATTAAAATATGTTACTTCTCCTTTAAATTTTTTTGGGGGTGTAAGGGTGGAGTTAAATCGATTACTCATGAAATTTATGAATAATTTAAAGCTTTTTTTTTTTTTCTTTTTTTTTCATCGTGCTGCAGGCAATTTCAAAAATATCTATTCGAAAGTGAGTTAAAAGAAAAAAAATAGATTGTTAAAAATACTTTTGATGGTTTTGCTGTAAGAAAAATCAGTTTTTTGTTTTTTTTTATTATTGAACCAAGTCTTATTTATAATAAATTATGTTAATTATATATTTTTGGTTTTGATATTCTAACATTTTAGTAAGAGTATATTGATTTACAAATATTAATAAATATATCGAAAAGGGGTCTAATTGAAGAATCAAACGCTGCAGCTGCTAAAGAATATTGCGGTTTCAATTTCTTTTATTCATTAAATGCAATTCATGTTCGAGTTTCGTGCTCTTTTTAAATTTTTTATTTTTGAAAATTTTCAATAATTTTCATGTGAAATTTGGTCACAAATAAAACTCAACAAATGGTTATTGACTTATTAAAAAAAATAAAATTCCATTCTTGTAATTCCAACTCAATTCATATTGAATATAAACATCCAGAAATGTACAATTATTTCTTCTTTTGCAGCCGATAACAGCTGAAACAAAAATAAAACTTTCCCATCATTTGAAATAACTAAATTTCTAAGCGCTATCATTATTTTCATAGGGCATGGACATTATGCACCTGCCAGGTTCCACAGATATTTATTTATTTTAATATCATACAATTTTTTGTGCCTTCAATGCGTATGTAACTTTTGAGACTCCTGAAACACTTTTTATAATTTTTAATACATGTTTGTCCGTAATATTTTATCATAATACGTTCTTTTTCAATATCCTGCTTCAGTTTTTTGTCGATTAAGTCCAAGTTTTATGTAGATTAGATAACAGATTAGCAGTAGTTATACCTGAAAATCATTATTGTTTTTGTTTTTAGATAAATTAGTATACTGTATCTATCTTTACGTAGGCTTCGACGGTCGTCATATGTATTTACCGTTTCTTCTTCCGGGTTGGACCGTGACAAGTTGTTGATATTTGCCGAGCTTTCGATATTCTCTTTTCAGCCCTGAAGAAGCCATCACATGATGTGCGAAAGCTCGGCAAATATCAACAACTTGACACGGTCCAACCCGGAAGAAGAAACGGTAAATATACTATATCTATTAATAAACTCTTATAAAACTTATATTTTTACCAACAGCTTTCATAGTACTACATGTTATAAATTTGATAAATGTAAGATAATGTTCAATAACTTTTTGTATCAAAATTGTTTTGAAAATTGTATATAATCATTAATTTGCATTAATTAGAAGATCGATTGATTTTGTACATTGAAATTTTGTTTTTTATTAAACCTTTATTTCACATTTTCAGCTGTTGTAAAAATTTTGGTTCAAATTTTGAAGACGTACTACTTAATCTTTATTTATGTATCTTTGTTAAAGTATGGTTTTTTCTTCCTTGTACTCTTAAATCCGTGTAAGACAAATAAATTCCTGTAAGGTAGGGCTTTCTCTACAAGGACCATAAAGCAGGCTGCACAAACCCCTGTGGGACTCCCAACTCCTACCCCTCAGGAACCCCCCTGACCTGATATATCTGCTCCGAGCAACCTCTCCTGTCATGCATCTTTGCTGAGGGTCTGTAGTCTTCCTCTCAAGAGTCCTGCTGGTTCGCCCCAACTGACTTCATACTGCGAAAGAAATGTATTCATTTCCACATAGGAAATTTACTTTAAGCCGAATACATATTACTAAAGTATCAATCAGGTTCTTCACCTAATTTATTATTTTATTTTTTTGTTGGGGGGGGGGGCTGTAGAGGAACACTTAAACATATGGTTTTTAAAATATAAAAGATCCTAAAATAAGTTTAAAATCAGAAAGGGCATATCCGTGAAAGACACAACGATCCAAAAGACCTTTTGCTTTAAAAACTATTATTCTTAGGATGGAGAAAAAACCAAACAAAAAATAAATAATAAATAAAAATAAACCCAAACAAACACAGAATTAAAAAAAAAAATAGTTTGAGAAAAACATTTCCTGTACACCCCTTGGAAGCCTGATGGTTTCAATAAGTTATTTCATAGAATTTTTCAGATTGGAATAACTGAATGTCAGAAAGGCTTGAAAGAACATTTTATGTATGGCATGATTAATTATAATTGTTTGTATTAATTGATTAAGCGATTGTGACACAAACAGAGACAAACATATTTATAAGGTGCAATCAGCCGTTCAACGACCTACTTTGTTTTTATAAAAAAAGTTACTGAAATATTGATATTTTATATTTTAAACAATTTCTATACTTTCCTAATTGCAGCATCACGTGGAGTAAGGGAAGAAAGGATTAATTAATAATTATAAATAAATTAGTAAACCGCTTAATAGATCTTTTTAATAGTTAGTCTAAATTAAAAAGTTTTTGTTTTGAAAAATTGATAAGAACGAGGGGAAAATTTGAGTTGTTCACATCTGATGTATATGAGGTACCACTCATTATGGCGATTGTAGATTATAGTTTTAATATGAAATTTACCAATCCCTGACTCTGAAAAAACGGTCAACATTTTATATCTAAATTATTCATAATAGCTTAGTATTATTAAGAAAAAATACTTGCATTACGTATTCACCCTTACAATTAAACCTTCTTGTGCTTTGATGGAGAGTTTTTGACAGTATAAATTATTAGTAGTTGTTTTTTTGGTGGGGTAGGTTCAAGATTGATCCAAAAAATACAATTTAAAAAATTTATTAGTATTATCATTTATATTGGGCTATAATGTAGGTGAGAGCCCTAAAGATGGCTTACAATGTAAGCCGAAATGACGGCAAATAATTAAAAAATAAACATTTTTTTAATTTTATTTTTCGGATTAACCTTGATTGAACCCAAAAAAAAAATCTAATAAATTTTGAATTTTTTTTTTCGTGAAAAAAGGCTAAATCTTCCTAACTCAATGGGAAGAGGCTTGTGTCGTTTAAGAAGCTATGGGTTCATAGGTAATAGTGCCCTGGTTAGTAGTTGACACAGAGGTTATGAAAGACGTTTCTTGTAGACTTCGCTAAGCAAAAGGAGTCATGATAGACAACTATATTCTTCAGGATCTGGGGGATGCCTGTATCTCTGAAACATACGAGAAGGACGTTTCGTTACTACAAGATTTACTACAGTGAGTTTCGCTGGAGGTATTGTTTGCTTCAAAGCAAGACAAGCAAACATATGTTTCAGATTAGTTTTTCGTATCACTACATCCACACAAAGACTGTTGTATGGAAGAAGAAGAGTTCTGAAAAGCTTCAACTAATTCTTCAGATGTCTCCAGAGAAAGGTTAAGGAATTCTTCTCGTTGGGTTTAGAATATTTTTCAGTTTACAGGACCATAGATGAAATTGGATGGTAATTCTTAATGAAAATACTTTAAGAGGAGGACTAATAGTCTGAGATGAGCCATTTAATACTGAGATGCGACAACTAAGCTCCTTCTACACGAAAATATCAGGGAGTGGGGTTACTACAAGTGATTCAATAGTGCAGAGTGGAGGGCTTATTACAGAGAAATTGCGAGAAGAAATAGAATCACAGAGCAGTTGAGTCGTTCTCCAGCCGAATTTCAGGTCTTTCGAATCATAGCCATCGCCGTCTAGGAAAATAGGGAATCCTATTACTCCAGGAACATTGATGGATTGATTGTTTTATTAGTAGGACAATAAACCGATGAAGGGAGGGATGTAAATCAAATGAATGGGTAGTAATCCCCTTATAGCAGTTTTAAGCCCTATTGGAATTGGCCTCTTTATTGTTTGAAATCTTTTGTCTGTCAATATGTTTTTGAATGCAGTTTCCGAACTGATTAAAGACTAACTTTTGACTGTTAGCAGTTATTTTATAAAATATTCTCAGTTATTAACATATACCAGGGATTTGAAAAAAAAATCACAATTTCTTTATATTTAGGGGTTATATAATTTGTTTTTTAAATTTTGGTAATAATGATAGAAAGGACAGGAGTAAAATATATTATAATTTAATATATTGAATATTTAAAAAAATGAAAATAAAACACGCCTTTCATGTACGATTTCATTTACTCCTAACTAGTCTAGTTCTAATAAGTCAATGGAATAAAATTAGCACTGCTTATTATTCTTATTTGGAGCTTGCTTCAGAGAGGTTATTTATTTTATACATATTTTAAGATATGCATTTGCTTAAACGTCTAAAAAAAAAAATCATTATAAATCTATTTTCGTGTTACAACCACTGGTTCTGTCAGAATGGTGATATCACCCATTTTTATAAAAATACATTAACTTTCCATTTTCAGTGATTAGCAGTGATACTATCAACATCTCAAACAATTAACACTTAACATAATAAATGATAAACTCACTTAAATAAATGGTTATAAATGTAAGTATTTAATAGCATAGGAATTCAAACGGTTATAGTAAGTGTATTAGGTAATATAAGGTTAATAACAGAAGATTCATGCGATGAGTTTTATGTTGCAGTCAAATTTAGCGAATTTTCCATAGTAAAATAAAGATATTCACTTTGGTACCATGAGGTGACTTTTAGAAAATTTCCCATTGCTAGATAGTATTTTGTGAATCCCTATTTTTTTGTTGGTGAACTTTGGGACATTATTGTCGAATTCTAGTGCTTACTGTTGCCAAGAAATAATCATATGTATGTATTCTTTGTGTTTACACTTCGTTGTCGACTGGCTAATTTAAAGAATAGAAATATGGCATTTACATAGCTTTGATTCCTTTTTTGTCGTAGTTACATTTTGATATTACTATGCTATTGTAATCTTATGTATTATATAATGTCGTGTATTAGTCATTTGTTATGTGTTATATAAATTTTTTTCTATACTAAGGATAAATATCATTTGTAGTGATTAATAAAATGATTTAGTCTACTTGGGATGGGAAGTATTAAAATATTTTAGTTCAAATCAATTTAATGTTTAAAGGCTATGTGATATGCCAAGTTAGAAACATACTAGATGATAGAAAGTTATAAACACGTTATAAAAATGTTTTTAACAACCCAAATTTAGACATCAAATGCTCGAAGATTGCCCGTAATGGTATTACTAAAAGAGAAGAAAAGAATTTGTCGAGATGAAAACCAGAGCAGAAAACTTGATCATAAACATACTTTTAAAAAAACTATATCTAAATCAGTTAAGGAAATACTATCGACACTACCCGGACCAAAGTTTTTTTTATAATACTTAATAAAAATTCTTAATAATTCATAATTTTTAATTTAAGAAGCTCGAGTTGGAAGGCAGTATTTGATAATTTTTGAAAAACAATTGTAACACACGGAATGAGAGAGAAACACAATAAATGAGGTTTTTTAAAAAAAATATTTATAATTTATACATGCATCGAGCTGTTGACAAAACTAAGTCTGTCAAGTTCACAAAATATCAAAAGATTCACTTATTCCACTTGTCTTTTGTATTTTAACTAGGTTGTAAATTATAATTTGTCAAGTAATACTGTTAAAAGTCAATAACTAATCAAACTTTAATATTTGTATACCATTATACTTTTCTTTTGTAAGGCTTTTTTTGATGGAGGGGGGGGGGGGGGAG
>KZ808655.1:0-10453 GCA_000696205.2 Oncopeltus fasciatus | reverse complement strand
AAAAAAAAAAAAAAAAAAAAAAAAAAAAAAAAAAAAAAAAAAAAAAAAAAAAAAAGTATTCTGCTATTATCACATTTTATTCTATGAAAAGAAATTCATATCTCCTATAGAAATTTAACAGGAATTTTCTCTTACCAGAAATTAATCACGTATTTTAATATATAAATAATAGTATTTTTATAAGAACAGTATTCTGTAGAACATATATATATATATATATATACACACAAAAAGTTTATAATTTACTTAATCAGGTATTAGACTACACGTAGCCAAAATTTAATTAAAAATATTTTCGCGCTTAAACAGTTACAACTCCTGAAAGTAAAATCTATAATATGGCATAATTTAAATTCACATAGGACACTAAAATGCGAAAAATATTTAAAATTACTAAAATCCCAAAACCTTTCTCAACAAAAAATCACTTATTGACATCAATTTTGTCATTAGGCAGTCACCACATGTATTCCATATGAAAAGTAATTTAAAAATAAATGTGTGATGACCCTTTCATAAAAAGACCAAAAAAAAAAAAATTCTTAAATTTTAATATTTCTTTATCCTCCTAAGTGTCTTATCATTTGAAATAAGGCAGGTCACCAGGAAGGATGTAACCTAATTACTAAATTTCTTTAAGCTTCATTCAGTGGATATCAACAATCATGCAAAAAAAAACAACAACATTTTTTTGATACTCTCTTTTGTCATATAGCAATCACCATCCTGAATTTCTTACAGGACTATTAAAAAAAAAAAAAAAAAAGAAAAAGAAATTCCCTCATAAAGGAACAGCTTAAAGTAAGCAAATTTCCCAGTTTTGTAGATGTTGAATATATTTTGTAAAATACATATTTCATTAATAAATGTGTTATATTACATTGCTTTGAACTATATATTATGGCCTCCTGCAGAAAAAATCATTCGTATTTCTCATATTTCGTTCAAAGAGGAACTCAGATTGTAAAACAATAAAACTCACTTTATGAAAAACAACAATTTCGACTTCTACACCATATAAAATACGGTTCAGGTGAACTTCCACCATTTATTGTTCCATATCGATGTATAAACTTTAAAAGATTTGTTTTTTCAAAAAGCAAATTAATGTTGTAATTAATTACTCGGAACTGAATATTAAGCTCGCTAAGTCGATAAAAAAAAGTTGAATTTCCGGCAAAATAAGTTCCTTTTGGTCCGATTTTACTAATTAGGGAATTTAACCTCTTCTATTTATTGCATTAAAAAAATAAATGCCAAATTCTATTATGAAACACTAAAAACTGTGGTCTGCAGAGTGTTGAAACTCACACACACACAAATACCCTACCCCCTCTTATTTATCCACTTAAAGAAAGAAAAAATCACTGTGAGTTCGGTATATATATATATTTTTTACGCCATTTAATATCAGACCTGAGAGCAATGAGCAGGCATTCGTTACCGGCAAGATACGGTGCCTTACCATTGCTTGTCAAGATTTGAGAATGAGAGCTTTACACCATATTTTCCGCCGTGGGGAGAGCCAGGTTAAGCCAGGCCTCTGCTTTATCCCCCTACTCCGGTATCTCGTTCGCCCTATCTCCAATCTCACCCCCTTATCCTGGCTCTGTCGGAGCTCTCGACAGCTGCTCACCTTGAGACCTTCCACAACCACTTCTCCTAAGATCGGGATCGTTTTTCCTGGTTTTTTTTTTTTTTTTTGGGTTTTGGCTTTTTTTAACCCCCTTTTTCTTTTCTTTTTTTCGATAAGCGAAGACGACTTATTTTAAGTTCAATATATTTTAATTAATGTAATAATATTACAACTAAATAAATATTAATACTGTAATTTTTCCCAAATTAAATTTTGTTTCATGAATAGCCACGCAGAATACAATATTTAAAAATACATTTAACTTAATGATTTATAACCTTTATTATGACACTAAAATTCATTAAAAGATGGAGGCATTACCTTTTATACAGTTAGAAAGAAAATTGAATGCATATTTCCATCATGTGAGAGTAGGGAATCAAGGATATCACATAATTCATAATTTTATCATATTAAAAAATAAAAAGGAATGGTAATAAATAACCAATTTTTAACATTATTGATTTTGATTTGCAAAATGTATATTATTCATAACCAATTAATAAATATAAGATATTCTTTAAATATAATTATGGATATTTAATTTTATTAAGTTTATNATATATTGAATATTTAAAAAAATGAAAATAAAACACGCCTTTCATGTACGATTTCATTTACTCCTAACTAGTCTAGTTCTAATAAGTCAATGGAATAAAATTAGCACTGCTTATTATTCTTATTTGGAGCTTGCTTCAGAGAGGTTATTTATTTTATACATATTTTAAGATATGCATTTGCTTAAACGTCTAAAAAAAAAAATCATTATAAATCTATTTTCGTGTTACAACCACTGGTTCTGTCAGAATGGTGATATCACCCATTTTTATAAAAATACATTAACTTTCCATTTTCAGTGATTAGCAGTGATACTATCAACATCTCAAACAATTAACACTTAACATAATAAATGATAAACTCACTTAAATAAATGGTTATAAATGTAAGTATTTAATAGCATAGGAATTCAAACGGTTATAGTAAGTGTATTAGGTAATATAAGGTTAATAACAGAAGATTCATGCGATGAGTTTTATGTTGCAGTCAAATTTAGCGAATTTTCCATAGTAAAATAAAGATATTCACTTTGGTACCATGAGGTGACTTTTAGAAAATTTCCCATTGCTAGATAGTATTTTGTGAATCCCTATTTTTTTGTTGGTGAACTTTGGGACATTATTGTCGAATTCTAGTGCTTACTGTTGCCAAGAAATAATCATATGTATGTATTCTTTGTGTTTACACTTCGTTGTCGACTGGCTAATTTAAAGAATAGAAATATGGCATTTACATAGCTTTGATTCCTTTTTTGTCGTAGTTACATTTTGATATTACTATGCTATTGTAATCTTATGTATTATATAATGTCGTGTATTAGTCATTTGTTATGTGTTATATAAATTTTTTTCTATACTAAGGATAAATATCATTTGTAGTGATTAATAAAATGATTTAGTCTACTTGGGATGGGAAGTATTAAAATATTTTAGTTCAAATCAATTTAATGTTTAAAGGCTATGTGATATGCCAAGTTAGAAACATACTAGATGATAGAAAGTTATAAACACGTTATAAAAATGTTTTTAACAACCCAAATTTAGACATCAAATGCTCGAAGATTGCCCGTAATGGTATTACTAAAAGAGAAGAAAAGAATTTGTCGAGATGAAAACCAGAGCAGAAAACTTGATCATAAACATACTTTTAAAAAAACTATATCTAAATCAGTTAAGGAAATACTATCGACACTACCCGGACCAAAGTTTTTTTTATAATACTTAATAAAAATTCTTAATAATTCATAATTTTTAATTTAAGAAGCTCGAGTTGGAAGGCAGTATTTGATAATTTTTGAAAAACAATTGTAACACACGGAATGAGAGAGAAACACAATAAATGAGGTTTTTTAAAAAAAATATTTATAATTTATACATGCATCGAGCTGTTGACAAAACTAAGTCTGTCAAGTTCACAAAATATCAAAAGATTCACTTATTCCACTTGTCTTTTGTATTTTAACTAGGTTGTAAATTATAATTTGTCAAGTAATACTGTTAAAAGTCAATAACTAATCAAACTTTAATATTTGTATACCATTATACTTTTCTTTTGTAAGGCTTTTTTTGATGGAGGGGGGGGGGTGGGAGAGTTTAATCTCCTTAAATGATTTTCAATTCAAGGAGGTCTCCTTTCAAAACTGTTTTTCATCTCTTTAGATATAAGGACGTCAGCAGGTTTTAGACAGACTTCAATTTTGGAACTACTTCTTTCAGGGGGTGGTATAACGATACCCCTTCTACTCAAAAAGAAAATTCTGTGAGGGAGGTCTTTTGAAGCATCTCAGATCTCCATCATAGTTATTCTCAGCTTATCGGCCTGGAAAGGGACGCCTATTTTTCTTGGGGACTAGTTAATTCAACACACAAATAGACTTCTTTTGCTTTTCATCTCTAGGAAAACTTTTTTGCTGGAGAAAAAGTTTAAGAAAGCTAAAATAGACAAAAAAGCAAAACGAAAATTCTCACACATATGTATTTTGTAGCCCAACTAAATTCCTCACTATCAATCTATTGATATGGCAATTTGTTTGATATATTTGACTGTTAAATTTCAGTTACTATGCCATCTTTATAAAATCTATTAATATTAACCAAATTTCATTAGTTAAAGAAAGTATTTTAAAATTATTTTCTAGTATAAATATTTTTCGTTTAATTTTCTACAAATAAAATATTTAGGTTATTATAACAAATTCATGCGCAAATTTTAAAATTTTAGAGTTACCAAGATATTTGAGTCACTTAAGTCTATTTGTAAGTCTTGGCCAGCTCTGACCTTTCTAGCACTTCTCAGAACAATCCTCACAGTTTTATAAGAAGGTAATAACGCAAAAAAATATGTTTTCGGAAATCAGTTTTTATAACAAAATAACTCAACAATATTGTTAATAATAATCAGAAATGGAAAACTTATAACATTGCATTCAAATGGATACAATAAACACTAAGATATATATATATATATATATATATATATATACAAAAGTAGTAGTAGGTATAAAACAATTTTTAGCTGCTTCAAACCAACTTAGGTATGCTCAGAGGAAGATTTTTATTAACAGATAGATCGAGCTGTTGATAAGTCCCATGACGTGATGTTAAGTTTTGTTAGGGGTTAGGTGACAGAAGAACCGTTTGCACAAGACAGAACCCCCCCTCCCAACCACCCAGCCGACTTTTAATGTCGTTGTGAACGCTATTAATTTATATCAATCATGACAAAAATCCAAGGGAAGATAGCGTTACCGATGAGCTCTTTAAATAAGAAAGCGAAGAGCTTTATAAGGTTAAGGCATAAGGCCACTCACTATAAAATAATTGTTCTACTCTAATGTGTAAGACCTCGCAAATGCTATTTATTCAGTTGAGACCATTTAATATTATAATGAATTTAAATAAATTTGGAAAAAGAGGAGTAAGACCCACAGATGACGACAACTGTTCAATGATTTCATATCGGCTTTGACAGTATTAAGTGACCAACCTTTACGAAGCTCTGCAAGCCTTGATAATTCCGTCAACACTCATTCGCTTAGTGAATATGACTTTTTGAAGATATGAAGTGGTCTGTCCGGATTCAGGGAAACATATCCGAAGTTCATGACAAAGAGGTGCGTACGCAAGGGCGATGGCTTCTTACGTGTACTTTTTAATTTGCTCCTTGAAAAAGTAAAAAGGGAGGCAGGAATTCATACCTCAGGGACTATTTAGTTCAGGCAATTGGCTTTGCCGTAGATCTGTATGTGCTTTCTTTCCAGGCACTAGTGAATGTGTTCCTTATAACGAGAGAGGATGAAATGTCGTTGAAAGTGGCAGTGGCGATGGAACACCAGTTCCCAGTTCCATGTTCCAGGATATACATTGTACATAGATTATTTGCGCTTAAAATTTGTGTCAGACGGGTTTTTCTTTTAAATAAGAAATATCGGAAAATACTGCTTACGAAGATTGTGCCAGATGAGAGTAGAGAATAACTAAATGAATTCTCAAACAAGTTCACAAACAAACCGGCACTTAATTCACTTTAAAAACGTCTATTGGAGAATCCATCAAGAAGGCCACTCATCAGATGAAAACTTGATTTTGAAGAGAGGCTTGCTCTTCGACCTGATTTAATTTGCTCTTTATCTGTCTCATTGCTAATTAAAATCTTTTAGATTGTCTTGTTTAGACAATTTGTTAGACAGGTCGAATTTTCATTTAGAATTAAGTACTTTACTTTAAATAAAGCTTCTTTCAAAATAAGATTTCATTTTATATTTGTTTAACTGTACAATTTTAAAAAGGCAGTTATTAATCAAGTTAACATTATTTTAAGTAAGTTTAATATTTTCAATTATGTTTCCTATCTCAATCGTATACTGTTGTGAAGAAAGTTTATATTTTATCAGTCCCAAAAAAACGTGTTATCATATTACTGGCTTTTTATCATATTAAGGCTTTTTGACAGATTAATAATCTACACTCACATTCTTCTTCTTCTTCGAATTCAATGATGGGAAGAATACTGCGTTGCCCTCATTTGTCCTGTCATCATGGTTACAAGAGACTACTTGCACTTTTTGGTCGTAATACCCAGACTGGTGAATGGTTACTTCGGAGGTGCATTTGGGACGTTTTGGTCCCTCCGTAATGTGACTACTAACTCGGCCTAAGACCAGGTTCCTCTGCCCATAACCCTGAGAAGCCACGCTGCCGACAACCCTCACTGCTAGAGTTCTAGCAACCCCCAGGCCGCCCTGACTGGAATCCCTCTCTCTTTAGTCGCTATCCAAATCTTCCGAAGAGAATAGTTACCAGAATCTTTGACAGGATTGATGGCTTAATGAAACCCAATGGCGAAGGTGAGATACGACTAGAAAAGGAGAAGCAAGAGGATTGCTTGTGGCTTTATTTTTGCTTCGCTAATCTATTTGAGCCCCTACAATCAACCTTGAAACATGAAAATTTGATACGTAAAAATAAATAGTGGGCTTATAAATAAATAAAATTATGTGTTATAATGCGTAGAATAATCCAAGCTGCAAAATTTGTATGTTACTATGAATCTGACGAAATTTATTTGAATGTATAACAACAATACTGTTATTAATCACTATAAAAATTAAAAAGTACAATAATAATACTATCGTTATTATTACATAATCAATAATATTGTGTTATTGAAGAAAAATTATTGTTACCCTAAAATAAATAAATTTGACAAGTTTTAGCTTAGTAAGCTAATAATATATCCAATAACTCCCGGAGAGAAATATGCTGGGAGCAATATATACTTCGAGTTTATTTCTTAAATATATTCAAGTTTAAGTGCATGCGTTAACCCACAGTTACCCTCCAATTGTCTAGTATGGTCTAAGTTAAATGAAGTAATGAATACATCAGTTTCAAACCTAATATATTCAGTACTTCACATTTTATGTTTGTCAGCCATAACTTTCACAGAAATCGACTTTGAGGAAAGCGGAAAACTACCTCATGCCAATAAAAACTAAGGCACCCAAGGGCGCATTGTATAAATTAGGCTTTGTGAAAAAGGCAAAGAAGATTAGTGTCCTAGATTCATGTAGAAGGATGAGAGGCAGGCCACGAGTCCCTGAAGCAGACTAATCCACCGGAGATAGAGGGAGGTTCTGGCAGGAGCCGAGGTTACTGGCCCGCGCTACTGGATTCCCTTCTCTAAGCCCTCGCTAAGGCTCCTCTACCAACCACCACTAGGGATAATTAAAGAATTTGCCAAAGGGACACCCAAGCAACCCCTTCTAGCTTTTCACTGGTTATTGTCAATGCCCCTAATTTTTTTACCCTTAATTAAATGATAATATAAAATTATGATAAACGAGTAATTAAGATTTTGGTAATAAAACTCATATAAACGGGAATACGAAGTAATAGTAATCAGCAAAATAGTTAATTTATATTTTCAATCGGTCATTATGTTTTACCTCCACATTCAAAAATGTCTTAATCGAGTTGATTTAAATAAAATAATAATTAAAATTGTCTTTATCGTGTTAAGTTATTAGAATAATAATAAATCAAATTCGTCTTATTCTTGTTAGCTCTTAGAATTATTATAAGTCAAAATAGTCTATCTAGTGATAGGTCTCGGAATAATAATTTAAAAAAAAAGTATACTAATGGAAAATCATAGAAGTGAAACTTCACAAAAATATATGATTAGATACACACATATGCAATAGGAAAGAAAATATGAAAGTAAGAAGTTTACCTGGTTTAACTATGCAATTATTAAATTCCTATGCATCGTACTAATTTATTTTATTATTTGAAAGTTGAATACGCTATACAAACAATTTAAAAAAAAAATGAGTTAGTATAATACATAAGCTGTTGAGTCTTGACATTTCAGTTAAAATGTTTATATTGGGTTAGACTTCTTATTACTAATGAACTAATTTTATTTGTATTCATTAATAGAAACGCTTATATATATATATATGAATAATCGTTTTAAATATTCGTAACCAATTTTGTACTTCAAATAGATGATAAACAAACTCACGAGAAACATATGTGACCAAACTGCACATGCCCGAAAAGATATGTGTCCGGTATGAATAGACCATTTTGAGTAATATGTAGTAAGTATTTCGTACAGGAATTGTGAGTGGACTGAACGACACACATGGGTGTTTGCATTCGGCTAGATATCGCTTGATTGGCAACTGAGAGGGCTATTCATAACAGCGAGACAATAGATTGCTCCATGCGATATTCATATATAGGTATGTAGGCCTTCCTATGTTATGTCGCGATCCGTGATTAGAGATCCAATATCCTTTATTTTAACGTTAACATCACGAATCCAAGCCCCAAATCGTACTTTGAGCGTTGAGATACTCATATTAATATATGATTTTATAATTTTCCGACATTATATTATATTTATTAAGAACTTCATTATTTATTATATGTGATAGTTGATGTTGATAATAAAATAATTGAAAAGGCCCTAAGGAAGAAGACTCCTTCATCCAAAATGGCATAAACTGATTGCAAGTTATATCACGACCGACGTTGGATGATATTGACGGTTTTCTTCCGCGGAAATGGTAAAGAAATCGGTTGATCAGCCACCAGCTAATAATTTAGAGGAATATGAAGTCCACAACCAACCTAAAAGCTGTTCACGTAGGCTTCGTCGGTCGTCAGATGTATTTACCATTTTGTACTTCAAATAGATGATAAACAAATTTACGAGAAACACATGTGACCAGACTACACACACTCGAGAAGAAATGTGTCCGGTATGAATAGGCCATTTTGAGTAATATGTAGTAAGTATTTCGTACAGGAATTGTGAGTGGACTGAACGACACACATGGGTGTTGGCATTCGGCAAGATATCGCTTGATTGGCAACTGAAAATGGTAAATACATCTGACGACCGACGAAGCCTACGTGAACATCTAACCAACCTGTACGGGGTGGATGTTGTTCAGAGAATGAAGATAATTGACAAATTCAGATCGAAGAAAATGAGACTCCCCTCATTCTCTTTTCAGCCCTGAAGAAGCCATCCTCATTCTCTTTTCAGCCCTGAAGAAGCCATCACATGATGTGCGAAAGCTCGGCAAACAACAACAATTTGACTCGGTCCAACCCGGAAGATGAAATGGTAAATAAACCTAAAAGCTGTCACTTGGTTGTGTTCAAAACGCTGGCATTCGAAATGTGGGAAATTTAGCCAAAACAAGGATTTGATACCGCTACCGAAGTACTTATTTAGGTACTCAATTCAGCGTGTCAGCATGGATTTACTCGGTTCCAATACAGATGCTAATAGTTACATCCTAGTCATCACAGACTACTTCAAAAACTGGACAGTGGCATTCCCATTGAAGAAAGTCCTGGCAGAGTCTGTGGTACGGGTGTTCAACAAATTGTCTGCAAGTATGGCTTCTGATGAAGTTCTCACGGATCAAGGACGACAGTTCTGATCAGAGGTATTTTAAGGAGTATGCCACTTAAATAAGACAGACATAAAACTTACTTAAAACCTCGCCGTATCATCCACAAACTGACGGTTTAGTGGAGAGATTTAAAAGAACATTGAGTTCCATGTTGGCTAGTTTCGTCATGAGAAGCACGATGATTGGGACCGTTCGTAAACTTCGTCACACTGGCTTATAGGTCGAGTCAGATGATTTAACTGATGATTTTCTACTTAATTTTATTCAAATTTCATTTAATATAAAAATCATTTACTTTAATGAAGATTTCATTTCACACTACTAATTTCACATTACTATTGCGTCTCCTCAATGTATATCAATAAATATATATGATCGTATATATGTATATTATATAATTGTATTAAATTAACAAGTACTTTTACATTTAATATTATTTTTTTACTTAATTAGTTTCATAAGGAGAGGTTAGTCATGGATTTGGTCTTGGTAACTGAAGAATAAAAACTTATTTATTACAAAAAAAAGTTTTTTTTTCATTTTTGCCAACGTTTAGGCTCAGATTTCAGGCCTTCATCAGGTCAAATGGGGTGATGGGAAGAGAGAGAGAGACTCCTGCACTACGGTGAATAAATAATGACCTAGGCATCACCCCATTTACCTAACCTCTCACCATAAAGCTCGACAGTCAACTAGTTACCTCCAAATTTATTAGTTCAACTAATGTGCTTATATTTGTTCAAATAGATTAAATCTTAAAAATCTTTAATCTTTAAAGCAAATTGGAAAATAATAAAATATTATCACAAGTTTAAATATAT
>KZ808654.1:150135-169517 GCA_000696205.2 Oncopeltus fasciatus | reverse complement strand
AAAAAAAAAAAAAAAAAAAAAAAAAAAAAAAAAAAAAAAAAAAAAAAAAAAAAAAAAGAATCAATTAAAACTAGAATCAAATTTGGTTTCTAGAATGAAACAAGAAAGAGTTCAAATTTCATTCAAGAATAAGAAATTAAATATAGTTTCAATAGCCTGTTCTTTTGAAATACAGGGTATAGTTGTCTTTGACCAAAAATATTTCTCACCGCTGAGTTCTCCTCCGCCCAGACGTCAGAGACCCGCTACTAGCCTGAGTCATAAGGGCTCGTCCAACAGAACACTGTCATCCCCGACAGGCGAAAACTCTACCATGACTATGACAAATCTTGCAGGCCCCAGCGACCGTTCTTCACACCAAACCCACAGAGGAAAACAGAATGGAAACAATGACCGCCCCTAAAATTCCCAAGCCCCCATAAAATAAACCCTAACACTCCTGACTCGTATCGCACTATAATAAAATATTTAAAAGACACTAAAGCCGAATATCATTCGTACCAACTCTAAGAAGATCGAGTACTTCGAGTTGTTATTCGATAATTTCACCACACTACTCCTACTGAGACAGAAGAACTCTTAGACCGCGGGTTCAAACCAAAAAGTGTACTAAACGTCCTTGCAACCCGGCGAGGAACTGAGGGAATTTCTAAAGTGCCACTTCCGCTATTTTTTGTAGATCTAGGGAGATCTACAAACGTTAACTCTATTTACGACCTTACAGATCTCTACCACACAAAAGTAGTGGTAAAGAATCCTCACCCTCGCCGTGACCACAGTATTCCACTAGTGCCAACAGTATGGTCACTCAAAGAGAAACTGTAACCACCTTCCTCGATGTGTCAAATGCGAGGAAAGCCACGACAGCCGATTGCCCCGCCATTACCACAGAGACACTCCCTTCAGCAGCAGCCAGCTCCGCATGAGCATCACGCAGCCATTTCTCAAACCTCTCCACTCCTACTTCCTCTGACATGTATGCTATCATGGAAACCTCCTTCGTTAGAACTCAATCCATGATGTAGACCATGTTAAATCCCCTTATTAACCTTATCACAGCCCTTATTGCCCTCTTTCCTGTTCCTCAACCATGAATTCCCTTACCAACAAATTTCTCACAGTTCTCCTGTGGAATGCCAATAGCTTCCCTATTTCTGCAAAAGCCTAAATCCATTCCAACCACAATTAATGAGCTTTCTTCTGATCACAGTCCCGTACTCCTCACCTTGTCACTACAACCCATCCCAAAACCGACTAAGTCTTATTGAACCAAAACCTCCGTCACTGGTGAATGAAAGTTGATTGGGATAAGTTCAAATCCCTCCTTGAAGACGCTATAGATAGACTTTCCATAAAATTCCCACAAGATCTTGACGATGCTGTACAATCCTTCACCTCTGCTATTCAACAGTCATGCTGGAAAGCATCCAAACCTACTTTCAAAAAACCTATACATCCCAATCCTTTAAACACCAAACCTCTTCCCATCCATATACAGACTCTTATACTGTCCAACAGACGAGCCAGAAACACATGGCAGAGAACACGACACCCATCCGACCACCAAGCATATAATAAACTGAGCCGTTTAGTGACACGGGAACTCAACGGGGATAAATAGATCTTATCAAAACAAAGAATTCAACAATCATCTCTCCTCACTCTCTATGCAAGACAAATCCCTCTGAACTGCCACCAGAAAAATCCTCAAATACCACTCCCCTACTCTCCTCTCCGCCAAGATGATGGCATCTGGGCAACGTCCGATGCAGACATAGCTGAGGTCTTTGGCCATCATCGTCAGAAAACCTTCACACCACACCCTGACCCAGAAAACCATTCCAAGAACACGGAGGTAGAAGAATACCTAGATTTCCCTCTTCCTATGTCTCTACCTCCTAAAGCCCTCACCCCCTCTGAGGTCAAATATATCCTTTCTCGCTTACCTAAACGCAAGTCTCCCTGGTATGATCTTATTACAGCCCAAATTCTAAACCACTAACCCAACAAAACTGTTATTTTCCTCACCTATCTCTACAACACCATTCTCCAAACCACATACTTTCCTCTCCTGTGGAAGATATCCACTGTAATCCTCTTCCCAAAGCCTGTTAAACCCCCAAGTAATCCTTCTTCCTATCGCCCAATAAGCTTGCTTCCTCTCTTTTCAAAGGTCTTTGAGAGGATTCTTCTTAAAAGGCTAATTCCAATCCTGGGCAAGCATCAAAACACCAATTTGGTTTCCGAGCCGAAAACTCCACGGTCCAACAGGTGTTTCGTGTTGTGGATTGCATATCTTCCTCCTTCGAGAAAAAGTAGTACTGCATTGGAGACTTCCTCGATGTGTCACAAGCATTTTACAGGGTCTGGCATCGCGGACTATTGTTCAAATTAAAATCAATCCTCCCAAGCACCCTTTACCTTATCCTTCGCTCCTACCTAACTGATCGATTCTTCAGGGTCCGACAAGGATTAGATTACTCCAAATATTACCAAGTGGAGGCGGGAGTTCCACAAGGTAGTGTGCTCGGGCCCATCCTTTGCATCCAAATATACTGCCGATATCCCCTCTCATCCTAACACATTCCTTGCAACCTTTGCTGATGACCGAGCAATCCTTTTTTCCGATGCCGACTCACATACTGCCAGGACGAATCGCCATCAACATCTCACTGACATACAGCGATGGTACCTGCGCTGGTGCATTAAGGTCAACGAAGGAAAATACTGTCATGTTATGTTCACACTAAGGAAGAAACAACCTGGCAGAATTTACTCTAATGATATTCCTTTCCCTACTTCCGACTGCCTCAGGTATATGGGCATTCATCTTGACTCTCGACCAACATGGAACACGCACACAAAATCAAAAGACAGGAACTAAATAGGAGATTTGGACAACTTTACAAGATGTTCAACTGCAAGTCAACTTTAACTGTGACTAACAAACTAACCCTTTATAAGACGTTGCTGAGACCTATTTGGATTTTTGGAGTCGAACTGTGGAGAACTGCTAAACCATCCAACACCCAAAGAATACAGTCCTTCCAATCCAAAATCCTAAGAATCATAGTTGATGCACCCTATTATGTTTCTAACTCCTTACTCCACAATGACCTTAAATCCCTTTTGTAAAAGACGTTATCACAACCCGTTTTAATAAATTCCACTCTGACCTTTCCATGCATCCCAATCCTTTAGCCCAAACTCTATCGTATTACCCATCCTAATAACCCACCACCCCGCCTGAATAGGAAATGGATGCGTGACCTCCTCATTGCCAACACTTCCTAATAACAATTAAAGAAAACAAACAAACCAAACAATTGTAAATAGTGATTTAGGCATACTGCCATTGGGCAGCTTCTCCGTCAAGCAAATGACACGCCAATTTTTTTTTTTTTATTGTATATTTTTTTTCTTNGTCTTTCAATAATTTCAACTTCCTTTCAAGTTCTTTCCCCAGATATCCTGAATTAACAGGTTGCTAAAAGGTTTCTTTAGCAAGATATACATATTTTGATCTCTTCTTAAATTTTATAAAATTTCTTTTTATTTTTATCAAAAAGTTTACAATTCAAATTTTAACCCTTTTTCACCCACACCCCTCCAATTTTTTTTGAGCAAACAACGGAACTCAGGAAGTACATATGTACCTACAGCGTATTTCTAGAATTCCGAGTTTTTTATCGGTAGGTTCTTTTATTGGTTCTATTAGAAAAAATTTTTTTAAGATTATAAAATGGCTGTTTGGTTTCCGAGCCAAACATTCCACGGTACAACAGGTGTTTCGTGTTGTAAATTGCATATTTTCCTTCTACAAAAACAAGCATCCTTCTTCCTCGATTTGTCGCAAGCATTTGACGGGTGTGGCATCGCGGACTATTGTTGAGATTAAAATCCATCCTCCCAAGTACCTTTTACCTTATTCTTCGCTCCTACCTAACCGGTCGATTCTTCTGGTTCCGACAAAGATTAGATTACTCCGAATATTACCAAGTGGAGGAGGGAGTTCTACAAGGTAGTGGCTCGGGTCCATCCTTTACATCCTGTATACAGCCAATATCCCCTCTCATCCTAACACACTCCTTGCAACCTTTGCTGATGACCAAGCAATCCTTTCTTCCGATGCCGACTCACATACTGCCAGGAAAAATCTCAAACGACATCTCACAGACATACAGCGATGGTGCCAGCACTGGCGCATTAATGTCAACGAAGGAAAATGCTGTCATATTACTTTCACACTAAGGAAGAAACAACCTGGCAGAATTTACTTTAATGATATTCCTATCCCTACTTCCGATAGCGTCAGGAATCTGGGCTTTCATCTTGACTCTCGACCAACGTGGAACACACACACAAATATCAAAAGATAGGAACTAAATGGGAGATTTGGACAACTTTACAAGATGTTAAACCGCAAGTCAACTCTCAACTGTGACTAACAAACTCACCCTTTGTAAGGCGCAACTGAGACCTATTTGGACTTATGGAGTCTAACTGTGGAGAACTTCAAAACCATCAAACAACCAAAGAATACAGTCCTCCCAATCCAAAATCCTCAGAATCATAGTTGATGCACCCTATTACGTTGCCAACTCCTTACTCCACAAGGACCTTGAAATCCCTTTTGTAAAAGACGTTATCACAACCTGTTTTCATAAATTCCACTCTGACCTTTCCCTGCATCACAATCCTTTAGCCCAAACTCTTAATAACCTCATCATTGCCAACACTTCCTAATAAGAAATGAAAAAAAAAACCAATTAAAACAAACAATTGTAAATATGGTAAATTGTGGTTTTGGAGTACTGCCATTGGGCAGCTTCTCCATCAAGCGAAATTCACGCTAATTTAAATTTTTTTTTCTTTATATTAATTTATATTGTACATATAAATCACTTTATATTTGTACATATTTATTATATATTTTGAGAGCACATTGCATGATACACGCTGTGCAGAATGTAATTTCTGAATAAAGTGTTTAAAAAAAAAAAAAAATAGACTAAAGCTTTAGTATTAGGATGATACATTCTTCATAAATATTTTTCATTATTATTTTTGGAGGCAAGTTTGTTCACCATCAAGTTTCATGAAGAGAGTAGTTTTCAGGAATTCGGTTTTGGTAGTAAAAGAATTAAAAAATAATTTTGTAACCAAAAAAGTTGGATACTATCAGTCATGATAGTATCCAAGCAATGACTGTAGATACTGTTGAGCACGAGTCTCTGTCTCCCTATCACCCTATTTACTCTGATTAGGGCCTGAAATTCAGGCCAAAACCTAAAATGTTAGCTAAAATAAAAACTTTTTTGGTTACAAATTAGTTTTTCATTTTTCAACTACCAAGACCGAATTCCTGATAATCCTCTCGTCATTTTTCATTATCATTTCAAAAAATGCCTTTTCGTTATTCTGTAATTAAAATAACTTGTTTACTGTTAATAATTTACATTACTGTTGTATAATACACTTAGACTTAAGCAAGTAATTTACATACACCCTTTGAAGTATACTATACTTCACAAAATTAATAATTCTTATTTTATCAGTTAACAAACCTATCCATCAATTATATCAATTTTTTATGCATCAATTTTTAGTTTAGGGTCAGTCTTATCAAGTGATAAGATAGTTCTATAACTGAAATTCATAGTACACCCTTTATATCCTTTAGTATCTAAAGAGATGTCACTAAAGAGACCAAGACATGCTCAAGCTTCTAACATTATGTATTCAAATTTTATGTATAAAACTAGATAAAAAATTTTAACTTTCTTCAGAAACTGTATTTATATAATTTTAGGGTACTGAAATCAATCATAAAATCAGTTTTGTAAATTACACTATGTTTCTTTGATCACATCAGAATCAAAATAAGTACTCATAAATATTGACAAAATTCAAACACACAATAAAAAAAAGTCCAACATCCAGAGGCAGAATGAAAAAAAAATTCCACCATGTAGATACAGCAAAAACTGAGTAGATTTTCTATGCATGTTTAAATCGTTAAAGATGGAAAGAACTAATGTTAAAAGTCTAATTTGATCATAGAACCTGAAAAGAACCACATTAATAAAATTAAAAAAGTTCACTATTGGTCAGACATTAAAGAAGAGGGATCACTCAACCTCTAATTTTAATTTTAATGTTCTTCAGTATAATTAACCTACTTTAGTTTCACCCATTAACAAACTTCTTTAACAGTTTACAAAAATACATTCTAATGTTGAATTTAGTTTTTACTTTTAAAATTTTGTATGCTCTAGCATAGACTGTATATAATTTCAAATTTTAGAGTTTAGAGTTTATTTTTCTTAATATTCATAAATTATGTATATTATTTATACATATATTTTTGCCAAACCTATATTTTGGCTTCCATGAAATAGATTGTTAAAAATTGAATAAATTTTTCAAAACTTCGGACGTGATACCAATACTGATTAGCTTGGTTTCTCTGAAGAAAATATATTTAATAGAAAATAAATATACACATGATCAATTTTATTGCATATGCAAGAAGAGATCCTTTTAATACACTAATTTGCTGACAGACTACTCTTCCAAAACATCTACACCTAGGAAAACCAAATAGTATACATAAAAAATAGATGTTAAGGTGATCTTTTTATTAATTGATTAATTAATAAATGCTATCAATTGATATTGGGTTGTACTAAAAAAAAAAAAAAAAATACTGTCATAAGTTAGTACTTGAAAAATAACTATCTCCAGCCTTCAATGAGAAAATTACCTGTTCATTTGGAAAAAGTTGAAAATAGAATATCCAGTCAGTTAAATCCTCTCCAGGATCAAAATGCAAAACTTGAAGCAATTAACTAAATGTTACCTAACAATAACTAAAGGAATAAACTTTAAATTTACTATTCAAATGTTTTTTCTCTAACAACAACCCTGCAGAAGTCATCCATCATCAAAGATTTCAAATAATTATGGTCAGGTTGTTTCATTACAAACTTTTTTGACCAAAATCTTCTCATTGTTTATACCTCCTACAAATTTGGTAAGATATTATGTATCAATATAAAGTGTATCATACAGTAACACTGTGAAAAGAGTTTAAATGCTTAACTTGATCTTGAGAGGCAAGTAAAACAATGGGAGAATGAGTAATTTCAGCAAGACTGGATTCTTAGTCAGCTGGGAGAGGAAGGGGGCTGATCTAAGCTCCCAGTCACGTTCAATTTATCTTCTTTAATATGTGTTTCTTAGCATATATTTTATAAAGAAAGAAACTAGAAAATTACATTGTATGTAGAAAATGCCATTGTAGTCTATATTTTTTGACAGACTATTCTATTTTTTACACCCCCCTGGACATTCATCTAATTTCTCTGAAAGAGGAGCAAAAATCTATCCAAGCATTTATAAAGTAATTAGTAAGGTTGAAATTAATGTGAAGGAAATGAAAATAATATCCAGCACAAGAAATAAATAGTAATATATTGAAGTGAGCGATCTTGAGGCATGACCCAACCAATGTGATAGAAAATCTTACCAATTCTTCTTAAAGAGACATAAAATATCATCCAAATTTCATTTAAATCAGACCCATCATTTAGAAGCAATTTGCTTCTATCAAACACTCATCTTTGTGAATATAATACTTCAATTTAAGATTGAAAATAATACTTTAATTTAATAAACATCAACTTTATGTTCTGAAAGAATGTAATTCACAATCTAGGTCTGAATGACAATACTGATAGCACCAGGATATGAAAGACTCCAATATTGGANTCACATTATATTTGTACATATTTATTATATATTTTGAGAGCACATTGCATGATACACGCTGTGCAGAATGTAATTTCTGAATAAAGTATTAAAAAAAATAAAAAAATAAAAATAAATAAATCTCTACAAGTTTTGTTTTTTTGTATGTATTGTATGGACTGAATGATGGAAAACTTCATTTAAATAAATAATTTTAATGCATTTTTTTTAGTTTCCTAACATTGAAATTAAGGCACTTAGTTAATAATGTATATAAGGAAAAGCAAACTGCCCTACTAATTATGTTTGACGTAAACCATAATTAAGATAAACCAAATATTTACAAATTTTTGTTTGTTCATGCGAGCCAATGATTTATTTTGTAAATAGTTAATATTTCGACAAGAAGAGAGAATAAAGAAAAGAAGAACAAATAAATAAATAAAAAAATTATATCTTCGTTGTTATCAGTGTTACAACAAATATTTATATGAAATAGTTACTGAAAAACTGTATTATCTGTTCGATATATTACATTTTATGTGAAAAACATGTACGGAATATATTCTAAAACGAACTTGAAATGTTGAACGTTCCAGAACATTCTCCCCATCTCGTTCCGGCAAGGCCTCAGCATCTTACCCATTGCCCTTTCAGACTTTTATGATTAAATCAGTCATTTACTTTTCTTTCTGTCTACAATAAATGAAACTTAGGTAATCTGCTAAAATATCTCACCTTCTGCATCATGGACTTTTACATTGGTAAATAAACTTAAATACGTAACTCATTAACAGTGTAGGTTTTGAAAATTTCTAATCAATTAATATTAAATTTATTTAAAAGAGATTCTATCAAATTTTTTTTGTGAATTGGTTCCGCCTGATTCCATCTTCAGGCCGATGCTTAGCCAACAAATGATATTGTTGACGAAATCAGTTCTGAAGGAAGACGATCTGATTTATTAATCATTCACATTATTATTATTATTATTTGTTTATTAACACCTAGGAATTAATACTTCCTGTATTATTTATTTTTGTATTTAAATGTAATGTATGGGAATGTTAGTACTCACCCCGTATGACCTGGAGAGCTGGTTGACAGCCGCCTTGGTTGCCGAGTAGATTGGAAGAGAAGGGAATGTGAGTACTCACCCCGTATGACCTGGAGAGCTGGTTGACAGCCGCCTTGGTTGCCGAGTAGACCGGAAGAGAAGGGAATGGTACAAGGCATGTTGTTGAAGCTACATTCACTACGGTTCCACCTTTAAAACCTCGATCCTTCCCTAAGTGTTTCATAGCTAGCTTTGTTCCTCGTATCACACCAACCTAGAATGGGAAAACTTACACTGTAATACACTTGCAATAAATAAAAAAGTATGTAAAAAATCATTATAGCCAACGATTGTTGGATAAATAATATATTTCCAGGTTTAAGGTGACGCAAAAAAAGATAGTCGAATAATCATCGATAATAATAATATCGAAGGAAGTCGATAATCATCAAAGGGTTATTAGTGTTTAGCTGATGAAAAATGCATAGTCCTCTGCATTTATATTCTTTAAGGTGGCTTTTCTCATGTCTTCGTCAGTACTAATTATCCCTTTGTTGAGATTGTAAGAGACTCTGATGTGTATTTAAAAATAGTTGAAAACTTCAGAAAGCAGCTAACTCCAAAATAAAATAGGAGTAAATGCAGACAACTTAATTATTTTATCACATAATTTATGAAATTCATCTCTCTCCCCCTCCAAAAAAAAAGTTTTTTAAAATAAAGTAAAAAAGAAAAAATCCAACTTTTATATGAAATTTATTTTTAAGAGCCCATTCACTAGACATGCTATGCTAGGTGAATACCTCCACCTAGGTGCCCTTCAAAGGATAAGGATAAGGATAGCTATTATAATGATAATGATAACGATAAGGACAAGGATAAGGGTAAGGATAGAGAGAATTCTCTCGCCCATATGGGCACTCGAATGTCTTTCAATAATTTCAACTTCCTTTCAAGTTCTTTCCCCAGATATCCTGAATTAACAGGTTGCTAAAAGGTTTCTTTAGCAAGATATACATATTTTGATCTCTTCTTAAATTTTATAAAATTTCTTTTTATTTTTATCAAAAAGTTTACAATTCAAATTCATAATTAAATTGACCGATTTAAATTCATTAATAAGTACAAGCAGAATAAAACTTCCTAAATAATTGAAATTCAAAATGTCGTTATTCTTTATTGAAAAGAAATATGAAATAATATATTTTAAATAATAAATGTTTTCAGTTATTTTATAAGTTATTTTGGTAGGCAAATATTTTTAAATTAAATTTTACAAATATCATTCATGAAAATAATAGGAAATATTTTAACACATTTTCTTCTCTTCCCCGATTTTTATTGATTATTTATCATTACCATTATTTCTGGTAGTATATATGTACATTTATTATTTATTCATTTATGCATACATATATACTACCAGAAATAATGATAAGTTAACTAGAAATGTTAGAAAGTGTCATTTTATACTCATAATCTTCTACAATTTTCAACTGTGTCACCTCGGAAAGATCTTGAGTTAAGTTAACTTTGCTTCCTTTGAGAGCGGTCTCTTAGCTGTCCAAGTTACTCATATACATCCTTTAGTATGCATATTTTGTAAAAATATTGTAAACTAGAAAAGTTAAAATAACAATTTACACCTAAAGTACATAGAAACCTTTCTGGTTTATTTCCTCCCTCGCTATGGTAATGGTTTTACAATTTGGTTTTCTCATTAGTTTTTTTCTAACCCTATTTCAAGTTCAGGAAAACTCTCCTTTCATAAGAAAAAAATAATTTCAATAAGTTCTGATTTGTTATTTATTCATTGATTTTTGTAAAGGACTAGACACAGTAATGACTAAGTTTAGGCTACTTTTAACTCTTGAGTAATGTAAACTGTTTTACCCCAGCATTACTCTTTATTTGTTTGTTCTAACAAATAATGCTTTGTGACTCCTATTTTTTTAATTACATTGTATTTAGCTCCTTTATCAAAGAAATTGAAATTAGCCTCGCAGATTTATTCAATTTGCTTTTCCTTTGTCCATTTCAGACATTTTTTGGCACCATTCACTGATCCTTTGTTTTGATAATGGCTTAGATTCATAAATCCAAATAATTTTGAGCGTTTTATTTAAATACTGACATTTCTTTGGGGAAATACATATGTCATATAGTACTTTATATATCAAGTTCATTTTTTCAGATATATGCGGAGATCTGTCTTTCTGATTTTAAATTACTAAATTTACTTTCATACTGACAGTTTACCTCAGGAAATTGCTTAACTTTTAAGAAATTCAAATATATACATGTTACATACCAAGTTCACTTCAATAGCATTTCTCCAACCATCCTCTTTTTCGTTTGCAATCCCTGCATTGTTGACCACAATATCTAGTCCTGAAAACCGTTCTCTGGTACTCTCGAAACAGGCTAAAAAAAATATAAGCTGAGAAAATTTTTGATAAAACTTATATAATTTTATTTTTCAATTATATCAGGAAAATTTAAGGTAATAAAGCCAAAAAAGAAAAAGTTTTAATAATTATAGAAACGAGAAAAAGTGTATGAAGAAAAAGTCGATTATTTTATTAAATCCTGAGTTTTTTATTCATTGTTTTTTTAAAAGGACATAGGACAGGGTACTTTAAACGCTTGACTAATGTATACTGTTAACCCAGCATTACTAAATATTTGTTTTTTCTGACTAATAATTATATTTTGTAACTCTTAGTATTTTAAAGACATTAATGTAGCTCCTTAATCAAAGAAATTAAAATAATTTATTATTTTAACAAAACTTCACCTTATCAGTTTGCTGATCCTTTGAAACAAATGACTTCTTTACATATTCAAATGGAGAGATTTTTGACCGTAGATATTAATATTAGATGATTTTAGTTAGGGTTCGGTCAAGGTAGATCCAAAAAAAAGTACAAATTTAACAAAAGTGTATTTTTTTTTTTTTTAATTTTTCCCTTGTCCTACTTTTTGCCCCTTTTTAAACAGGCCGCTCTCCCTTTGTACCTTCCGCCTCTTACACTCCCCCCCCCCTTTCACCACCCACAGTGTTTTTCAGAAAAATAATATTTCGTCTTAGTCATGAAAATGTGAACTTAGTGACAGGACGTCTTCTCTCGATTTCATGATAGGCAGGTGTGGTAAATTACTGTTTTAATGTTATTCAATTATTTTTTTAATAAGTTGTTGTCTACATGTTTTTTTTTTTTTTGTAATTCTCCCACATACCTTTCTACATTCATACTTTTGATATCACNCCTCCAGTTACCAGAGCTACCTTTCCTGCCAGTGACATATCTGTACACAACTAACCACTAACTCCAAATAAATAGGTGTGGTACTCACAGAAGCTCCCTCTGCCAGCAAGCTCTCTGTGAAGGCCCTGCCAATGCGTTGAGCTCCTCATATATAGAATTGAAGAGTTGATTTAATATAATAAAGAAGTATTAAGCATGCAATATAGACAGCAATGGAACTTAATGTGCCAAATATATTTTAACTGCAAATTTTCTCTGTTAACTTCTTCCGGGCTTCACCGCGTCGAAAAGTTGTTTCTTGCCAAGCTTTCGCACATTCTGTGGTTGCTTCTTCAGGGTTGAATGGAAAATGAGAGCGACTACAAGCCCAGGAGGTTACTATACCTGTCTGGGACCGGTTCTTCATCTAAGTTTGCCTTCCCATTAGTTGGCTTAAGTCATTTTCGGAGGCGTCTGTCTGGTTTTTGGACTCACAGGTAGCTGTGTTGATTTTCCTGTAACATTTCGCTGGTTTCCAGTTTTGACTTAAAGTTTATCCTTCTTTCCCATTAACGTTATTTGGGTTTTATGATTTATATGGTCTCTCTAATAGTTGTCTAAAAATGCCACGTACCGTCAATTTGATACATATGAATCGAAGATGACTATGAACAGAAGGATTTGTGGGACATTTCGTAGGCACCACCCACCAGATAACAACTCTCGCTAAAACCATTAGAGAAGCCATGTAAATTATGAAAAATAACGTTAAGAGGAAATAGGAATATACTTTAAGTCGAAATTGAAAACCTACATTATCTGGCAGAAAAATCAAGACAACTGTCAGAAAAACAAGAAAAGCTAGAAAGATACTTCCGTAAATGAACTGACAAGAGCCGACTAATGGAAAGAAATACATAGATCATGATTCACTTCCTCTCAGGTTTAAAAGCCCTTGGGTCTCTATATGCTCTCATTCTTCATGCAGAGTCCTGGCGAAGCCATCCCATGATGTGCAAAATCTAAGCAAAAACAACTTTTCGCTACGGTCAAGCACAGAAGAAGAATTAATACATATAGTTCATAATTATGTAGATATTTAATAGTGAATTTGATTCATTTCAACTTATTGATTTTTTTTTAAACATATACATTAGAATCTATAACGATATATAAAGTTCTCTGAAGTTTGGATATAAATATTGAGGTAAAGAGAAATGTTACTCGTGAGACACATTATAAATGAGATATTTCCTCACCTTCAAATTGTTCTGCAGATGTGACGTCACATTCTAAAAACATGACCTTATTTCCATATGCTTTTGAAAGTTCTTGAACTGCAGCCTCTCCTGCAGCTTTGTCTAAATCACAAACTGCCACCTATACAGCGAATAATATTCGTATTAATTTAAATAATTTGAATTAAAATAATTTTGATATAATAAAGTAACAAGAAATCGTATTATGTTATCTCAATTATTAATAATATACATACTATAAGTGCATAAACCTGCCAACATTAATGCTCCCTAAAAATTGTCTTATCCAATCCACTTATGAAATTATCGTTATTGAGAACAAAAATCATAATGATAATAATCATTAAATAATATAAATAATAATGAACATAATCATACCTTTTTTAAGCCGGCCATAAAAATGTATTTTGAATGTCAAATAATATTGACATTTTATATGTAATAAAAAATCTGTGTCAATACATCTGTGAAAACTGTGTCACCTCGGAAAGATCTTGAGTTAAGTTAACTTTGCTTCCTTTGAGAGCGGTCTCTTAGCTGTCCAAGTTACTCATATACATCCTTTAGTATGCATATTTTGTAAAAATATTGTAAACTAGAAAAGTTAAAATAACAATTTACACCTAAAGTACATAGAAACCTTTCTGGTTTATTTCCTCCCTCGCTATGGTAATGGTTTTACAATTTGGTTTTCTCATTAGTTTTTTTCTAACCCTATTTCAAGTTCAGGAAAACTCTCCTTTCATAAGAAAAAAATAATTTCAATAAGTTCTGATTTGTTATTTATTCATTGATTTTTGTAAAGGACTAGACACAGTAATGACTAAGTTTAGGCTACTTTTAACTCTTGAGTAATGTAAACTGTTTTACCCCAGCATTACTCTTTATTTGTTTGTTCTAACAAATAATGCTTTGTGACTCCTATTTTTTTAATTACATTGTATTTAGCTCCTTTATCAAAGAAATTGAAATTAGCCTCGCAGATTTATTCAATTTGCTTTTCCTTTGTCCATTTCAGACATTTTTTGGCACCATTCACTGATCCTTTGTTTTGATAATGGCTTAGATTCATAAATCCAAATAATTTTGAGCGTTTTATTTAAATACTGACATTTCTTTGGGGAAATACATATGTCATATAGTACTTTATATATCAAGTTCATTTTTTCAGATATATGCGGAGATCTGTCTTTCTGATTTTAAATTACTAAATTTACTTTCATACTGACAGTTTACCTCAGGAAATTGCTTAACTTTTAAGAAATTCAAATATATACATGTTACATACCAAGTTCACTTCAATAGCATTTCTCCAACCATCCTCTTTTTCGTTTGCAATCCCTGCATTGTTGACCACAATATCTAGTCCTGAAAACCGTTCTCTGGTACTCTCGAAACAGGCTAAAAAAAATATAAGCTGAGAAAATTTTTGATAAAACTTATATAATTTTATTTTTCAATTATATCAGGAAAATTTAAGGTAATAAAGCCAAAAAAGAAAAAGTTTTAATAATTATAGAAACGAGAAAAAGTGTATGAAGAAAAAGTCGATTATTTTATTAAATCCTGAGTTTTTTATTCATTGTTTTTTTAAAAGGACATAGGACAGGGTACTTTAAACGCTTGACTAATGTATACTGTTAACCCAGCATTACTAAATATTTGTTTTTTCTGACTAATAATTATATTTTGTAACTCTTAGTATTTTAAAGACATTAATGTAGCTCCTTAATCAAAGAAATTAAAATAATTTATNGAAAATATTGTCGTATTCAATATATATATATATATATTGTAAGCGTGTGTAAGAATTAGTGAGTTGAAAGGTTACCTCCCTGGTTAATAGTTAAGTGGCAATAACCACGTTCATTCCTGAATAACTTTACAATACAACGAACTACCATTTTTCGCAAAGAAAATATATTTTACTCGTTCGGTTGTAGTTGCGATGTGCTTTGAAGCCAAACGCATTAGGAGGATTGGATGGAAGATGTATGACGTACATATGGGTAAGAACCGTGACCAGCGGCTAAGGAAGCCCAATAGCCCGTCGGCCGCCGCAAACGAATGGTGCATTACCTGTAATGGGGCGACTCCCCATGGATGGCGGGGATATCGGCTGGGAGGGGAGGATCGAGGAACCACGTGATTAGGAAGAGAAGGGAGAGGGGGATCCGGATCCCACTAATGAGGTCCTATCGAGGAGTGATGGTGGCACGGCCTAGCGGCGGTTCCACTAAATCTCGGAGGCCGTGTGCTGCCGCGGGCCTCAGGCCAAGATTTGCGGCCTACCGATTAGAGGCTGTGCGGCCCACTACATCTTGGGGTCATTGGGCACCGAGGGTCACCCCAACCCCCTTCGCCATTACTTAATTCACCCCCCACGTCACACAAGTTACTCCTCTTAGCAAAGAATGTAGGAAAACCTCTTCCCCCTTTCTGCAAGGGCTAATACCGTTTACAAGTTTTAGATGGAACTTAAGTATAACCGTATAATTACAATAAAAGACAATGTACTGTATGTTACTCTCACATAGTAACATATACCTAGTAAAATGCGTAGTAACTTTACCTGGTAACATATA
This sequence comes from Oncopeltus fasciatus, assembly GCA_000696205.2. NCBI lineage: Eukaryota > Metazoa > Arthropoda > Insecta > Hemiptera > Lygaeidae > Oncopeltus > Oncopeltus fasciatus. Next base: position 153,616 of record KZ808654.1, on the reverse strand, counting down.
ACGAGTAAAATTATACCTAGGTACTTATACCTAGTAACATAACCTAGTAACATACTTAGTAACTTATACCTAGTATAGATAGTAACAATTATACCTAACAACCTAGAAACGTATACTTAAAAAGCTTAGTATACCGAACTAACTTATACCTAATAAAATATCTAGTAACATATACCTAATAAAATACCTAGTAATTTTACCTGGTAACATATAACGAGTAAAATTATACCTAGGTACTTATACCTAGTACCATATACCTAGTAACCTAGTAGCATAGTATCTAGTAACAATACCTAGTGTAACTTATACCTAATAAATCAAGTAACCTAGTAACGTATACCTAGCATACATAGAAGGTATTTAGTACAATTTATACAATTATATTAATTGTGACTTTTTAATACAAAGTCAAGTGACTATGCTCAACTGGTATTAATTTAATTTTTCTTTAAAAAATAAGGACCAAATTAAGTTTATTCTTAAAACCCTTTCAGGTAAATTGAACTAAGCAAAATAGTTGTTTATTTCACTAGAATAGAAAATTGAGTTTATCTGTCTATATCCAGACAGATAGTCCCATTTCCTTACTCTAACCTCCCGCTTTGCTTATGAGCGAGAGCATTGATCACTAGGGATAAGTGGACCAGGCTCTTTGTGGCGGCCATATTGAACCTGGGGGTTTATGAATTGAGCACGCCCTCACATACGATTAGGAACAAAATCATATCAACACAAAAATATCACAACAGCACATTTAAAGCGACACCATAATAATAAGTAAATATTTATGTACGGGGCGTCTGTGGTGTAGTGGGAAGAGTGCGAAACTCGCATGTAGAACTTTCTGATAATAACAGGTCCTTCAAGGTTGACGTCAGTTGAGAGCAGGGTAGATCAACCACCACAACCCATGTTTGAATGTGACTAAGGGAAATTAGATTTGTCCCGTCCAAGTGCACACATAAGGTGGCTATAGAACCCTCAAGTCAATAAAGCTAGCTGAATACATACATATATTAGTGACTGTATTTCTGGTATTTAGTAAGCTGTATTTGAGAATACATTCCCAATACTCTGACAATAGCAGCATATATTCGGAATTTCCTATAAGAAATTACAAGTTCTGACTGGAGGAAGGTCAGGTAGACATACTCTCCATTTTTCCCTCTCTCACTGTCCCATTCACTCCCCCAATACATCTTTCTCCGTCATATCATCTATCTTTGGCAAAACGTCCAGCCCATTCTCTTCTTGATAATTTTCTTTCAGGCCTACTACTTCTCTCAGTCACGTCCCTCCGCTTCAGGTTGTTATATTATCAGATAATTACATTATTTTTACAGCCTAACTACAACAATCAAAATTTCAAATCCTCCATCTCTTAAATTTATATAAACGGGAAAACAAACCGTAGAAAAGCAATTTGCTATTTAGTTATTTAAGTTAATTACTTGCTTATTATTGGGATATTAATATAGTTTTATAAGTACCTTTTATTGAAATTACTTTACTAAATTGTGAATTTATTTTATCGACAACATTGCTTGACAGTTTATTTAATAGAAATAGTGAACAAATGCCACTGACCAAATCCCTTAATCACTACATGGAATTATTAAAGTGTTTCAACAATTATCAACGCTAATGAACGCTAATTTTTACATATTTAGTTGGAACAAAATATTTTATCAAGTTCCCCAAGATTGGCAAATATTTTACCCTCAATTAAGTCATGTTGTGATAGAATAATATTAATTCAAAATAAATAAATAATACTAATTAATTCATTCTCCTCTTTGTGTACTCAAAAACAGAATGCCTACTTTGAATGTTTTTCGTAGTTTGTTATATTAATTGTTGAAAGTAAACATACTGGTCTCAACATCAAAATTAGGTTCAAATCTTCAAGGTTATTGATAATTTCGAAAAGTAATATAGCCATGAAAATTTACGAGCAGCTATAAATGCAGCTTAAATTGTTCAAAAGCAACTCATTGTAGCCGCTATAAAATTCTGATAATATTCATTTATTGCTCCTTATTTTCATGAGTAATAATCATCTTCCAATCAAGGAGTTAGCGATACGTTAAGCATCACATGTTACCAGAGCTACCTTCCCTGCCTGTGACATATCTCTACAAAACTAACCACTAACTCCTAATAAATAAGTGTGGTACTCACAGAAGCTCCCTCAGCCAGCAAGCTCTCTGTGAAGGCCTTGGCAATGCCTTGAGCTCCTCCAGTTACCAGAGCTACCTTTCCTGCCAGTGACATATCTGTACACAACTAACCACTAACTCCAAATAAATAAGTGTGGTACTCACAGAAGCTCCCTCTGCCAGCAAGCTCTCTGTGAAGGCCCTGGCAATGCCTATAGCTCCTCCTGTTACCCGGGCTACCAACCGTGCCAGTGACATATCTGTACACAACTAATCACTAATTCCTAATAAATAAGTGTAGAACTCACAGCAGCTCCCTCTGCCAGCGAGCTCTCTGTGAAGGCCTTGCCAATGCCCTGACCACCTCCTGTTACCAGAGCTACCTTCCCTGTCTGTGACATATCTGTACACAACTAACCACTAACTCCTAATAAATAAGTGCGGTACTCACAGAAGCCCCCTCTGCCAGCAAGCTCTCTGTAATGGCTTTGCCAATGCCCTGAGCTCCTCCAGTTACCAGAGCTACCTTTCCTGCCAGTGACATATCTGTACACAACTAACCACTAACTCCTAATAAATATGTGTGGTACTCACAGAAGCTCCTTCTGCCAGCAAGCTCTCGGTTAAGGCCCTGCCAATGCCCTGAGCTCCTCCGGTCACCAGAGCTACTTTCCCTGACAGACCCATGATAGAAAACAGCACGCTGGCAACTGAACTGGGCAAGATAAAGAAGGCAATTTATCTGACAATCATCAAGGTCAAACTCTCTTGTTCTTTTGAACCTTAACTCTTCCTAACAGGGGTAGATAATAGATTTTGGGTAGTCGCTCCAAATTCTTCTTTAAAAAATTTTTTATCTATTTTATTATATTTATTAATGCTCAAACATTTTCATTAAAGTTTTTAAACATGAATAATTTCTTAAACTATATATATAAGGATCTTTTAAATAGGTTTTATTTAAACGGAGTTTCATGTATCCATTGTATGCAATATTTATTTTTGATGTGTAGGTTTCATTTTTTAAAAGTAATTTCGAGCCTTTCGAATTAATTTTTTAATATAAAAATAAAAAAAGTAATGTATCATAGTTCTCATCTTCTAATTTTACTACGGTAGTAAGTAGAATAGAATCTAATGTGAAGAAGTATTATTAAATTTAATTGTACATAGGTTATATGAGCAAACTAAATTAAATAAGTTGAAAAAAATATTATCTCGGTAATAAATTAACTCCCAGATAGGAAAGATATCGCTTTAGCAAAAATTAAAGGTCATCGGTTCCTAGTTTTTATTGGCGATTTTTTTTTTTTTTTGTGAGC
>KZ808654.1:125066-135971 GCA_000696205.2 Oncopeltus fasciatus | reverse complement strand
TATATATATATAAAGAATAGCCTTGATAACAGCCCTTCATTTTGCTCCTACTTCATGAAATTCTGTTGAAATAAACAGTAGTTATTTGTTGAAAATCGAAAAACCTGTTGTAACCGACTTAAATACATGGGGAACTCTCTTTGTTTTGAATAATGGAATTAAATTACAAAAATGAATTAACATATTAAATTGAATTAGTGTTAAGAAAAATATATACATTTTAAGAAAGCAACCTTTCTCCACTAGATCGATCACTAATGACGGTCAAAAAACGTTTTTTTACACATTTATGAATAATGTCTTGTGGTTAACTAACATAGTCATTCATTCCATATAAATAATTTTTTTTTTTCATTTTAGCTATCGTTTTAACCTCTTAGGGTCATGGAGGAGGAGCTATCTACAGGTTGCCACCCAATTCTAAATATCCAATACTGAGGACAAACTTTTATTTGTAGATAAAAGCTTGCCCTGGGCGGGATTTGAACCCGCAGCGTCAGGATTGCGAGACCCGAACTTATCCCCTGAGCTACCCTGACGCCCCCACAGTAATACTATTTAACAAGCACAGGGTTCTTCTTCTGTAAATAAATGATTAAACATTCAACTTGAAGTAATGTAATACGAGTTTTAATTTTGATAAATCCATTGTTGTGTTCTATATAGTTAAATGTAGTCGTTCTTAACAAATCGTTCTCATGACAAATTTACAGTTATACAGAACAATTAAGTGGGGGTATGAAAGATAACAGTTAAATAATATTTATTCTTACCACTGATGTACCATAGAGTACACTAAAAAGAGCACATACTAGTAACAAAAAGCGTACCATATTCCTCTGTAGCAGTAGACTGTAAGAAAGTGAAAATATATTTTGCACGTCCCTCTATAAGCGAACATAATAATTGATTTTATGAGTACTTTTCTACTGATAGTATTGTTTTCCACTCTCCTTATCTATGCAATTGTTATTATGATAGGTTCTTCTAGTTTGATACAAAAGGTATTATTTCACTTTATCGAACTCATGAAATGAGTAATTTTTATTATCAAAAAATAACAACAAAAATATCAATAAAAATGGCCCCCAGACGAATCCTCCGGCATCCTTAGACTTTTAGAGACTCCTTCAATCGTCTTTCAAAAAATGGAAGAAATTTTAAACCCTCTGGGGATGGAGAATGACGAGGCGATGAGATTTCAGTTAACTTAAGAGGCTGGACTCGAATGAAGCTTTATGGGACCAAATGCCCAAAATGAATAACCTGTACAAAAACTGCTAAGTTCACTAGGGAAGCACATGTGTTTAAATCGCGGATCGCCTGAGAATGAAATGATAATGTTGTCAGGGACAATCATATCACCCGGGTAGTATGGCTGNGATGACCTCTATATTTAAGCCAAGGTCCGGCTGCAGAGATGTGGTCAGTAGTACACTTGCCTTTCACCTGGTTACACATTTAAAGAACATAATAAATGAAGTGCATATTTTAGATCACAGTGTCTAGAATTATCTGAATAAAATAACTACTAATAGATGGATCTTGTTCCTTTTCTTTATTATTAGAAATATGGTTCGGATTTCTTCAGAGTATAATTTACTTGATGCCAAAAAACATTGATCAGAAATATATATACAAAAAGGTTCAACTTCCTATAAGCACTTCAGGATGATTTCTTCATACTTTTGGTAGGGGTTTTTTTTTATACAGATTTTATCCAATACACTTTAATAAGAATAATTAACTTAACATATAAGTAAAAAAATCAATGCAGAAACTTAATTGTGGAGTTGTTTACTTGGATTGGTATTTACCAGTTTACAATTATACAATAAACAAACAAGCAGAGTTCTTAAGATAAAAAAAAGTTTACCTTAATAAGGATTGTCATGTCATCAAGGTCCTTTCCATTCCACTTGTCAAAGGGTTCAAGGAGCTGCAAACGTTGTGACTTGGGGTCCACTTGTACTTGCACCTTAGAGCCATCAGAAGGGGGAGCCTGATAAGTGTCTACACCAGGGTCAAATCCCTTAACAGGCAGTTCATCAGCGAATGGGTCACTCAACTTGAATTCCTTACCTAAAAGCACAAGTACTCAGAATAACATATAATTCGAAAGATAATACATATTTTATATATATATATATAAAATGGAACACGCGCGGCTAAGATAATTAGTAATCAAGAACAGGTGGGATAGAGAGTGCAGTGCACACACAAAAAGAAAAAATCACATGGAGTAAAATTTAAAAAAAAACTCAGATTCTCTCTTCACTCCTCACTGACGAAGGGCGAAAGATCCCCGAAAATGTTACTCCTTGTGATTTTTTCTTTTTGTGTGCGCACTGCACTCTCTATCACACCTGTTCTCGATTACTACCTTTATATATATAAGAAGGAACATTCTTAGCTTCTCCAATGCAGAATCGATTAAATTTTAAAGGTTGACCCATAGTNCATATATATATATATATATGTAAAATCTAGTGAGCGTGTTACTCACATTTACCATTTTACCAATTAGAATTATTTTATTGATTGACGTGATTGATGCTAGAAGCTGGCAGCCGAAGTAAGATACATTTCCTGTTTCAGTTTATGTATTCGTCGGCGACCACGTGGCTCTGGTGGACTTCGTCAAGTGCCTCCGCAATCGGGGACTCCTTCAGCGGGGCGAGTACATTGTCATCTCGGCCGATGACGAGATCTACACCCCGGAGAGGAGGAGGAACATCATACAAAGAGGTGAGTCTACACGGTTTCAGTCTTCTAGAAAGGACTTGAGCCAAAGAGTACCTCTTTCGTACCGTAATACACGGAGACAGACATGCAGGAATTTTATAGTGCTTCTCATACATTCCCAAGGTTTTTTGACTTGGTCCGAAGAACCTGGATGTGTTTTCTTTCTTTCTGGATTAAAAACTTATGAGGTCTTTATACAAATTTTATCATCAAATTGAAAATTGAAAGTGTACATTACTTTTAGTAATGTTAAGTTTATGTAATAATAATTTAAATCATATAACTTTGTGTCTTTCTCATGTTTTCTTACGCCACTGTATTATAATGTAAGCCAAAACGTCGGCAAGTATTAAAAAATACACTTTTAAGTTTTAAGTTCGACTTAACCCTAACAAATTCTCCACTGTTCACGTAGGCTTCCACAGTCATCAAATGTATGTAAAGTTTTTTTTTTTTTTTTGTTTTTTTTTACGGTCCAACCCGAAAAAAACTTTACATAAATTCTCCACTGATAAACAAATATTTTTATCAGTATAATTGATAGTAAATCTATTAATTTATCAATAAATGTTTTCATTTTCCAATGTATCACTCACTTCGGACACCATTAAATCGATACTTTTAACAAACATACACAGTTATCATTTCTGAATTAATTTTTAATTTTTTGCAGATTATCTCGACCCTTGGATCCACCGTGGGGTTCATCAAGAAAACTATGACATTCATGGTTTCAGATCTGTTCTAAAACTGACAACTTCACATCCAAACAACCCAAAATACAAGTAAGTTAAACTGTATACACATTTATTTTTTTATTCCAAAACATTTTTATCAAAATCCAGCGTAGGAGAACTTGGCATCCTTAGATGAAGCAGCATTTTGGAGATGCCATTATGAGTAAAGAAATTAAATATTTTATTGTTTATGTATTTCTTAAATCCCATGTTACTATTATATGTGTTCTGACTACTTTGGATATTTCTCAATGTTAAAAATATAATTACAAATAAATTTAGTGATAATTAGGAAATGGATTTATCTAAAAATTAGATAAATGAGTTTATGTTCACTATACTAGCCTCATAATGTTGCTGGACTACGAATATTAACTTATTCCTGACTATGATATCGCTATTATTGAGGAGTTATTGAGTGATCATCGAATAAAAATCAGAGAAATTTCAATTAATCTTGGGCTTCCGTAGGTCACTGTTCTTCATGGTGTTCACGACCATCTTCATAGGAATGAGATGAGGACACGGTGTGTCTACAAACATTGCATGCATTTTTAGAACTGTCTGATGATAACCTTAAACAAAAATTAAGTCTTCTGTTACTGGTGTCAAAACGATAGCATTAAAGCAAACTTGTGTTGTTATAATGGTGTCATATACAACAAGAAAAGGTAAAGTACAACAGCCGTGTATAAAAATAATGTTACTTTACGCTCATTCCTTGGGATTTTCTGATAGAGTCCATACTCAAGCAGAGATAAGTATATCCTAAAACTTGTTCACTTAGTGCTCGCCATAGTACCTTTCTACTCCAAAGATCTCACTTCCTGTTAACCATTCGTCTTACTCACCTTTCCTAGGCCGTTAAAAATGTTCTTTCATAAAAGGGCTCATTTTCCATCCTTATAACCTTTGATGACACCGAGGGTGGTCGTTGTCCTAAGTAAGATTTTAATAAAGCAACCCAGATATTAATGATTGCGGTATAATCTAAAATGAGCTTTGAATCCCAGAAATCCATTCTCAAATAGTTCCTGACAGAGATTAACGGACCCAACCTGTGTTTTATAAAATAATTGCCTTTAGATATTTCATATCACAATTAAGTGAATTTTCTTTTTTATGAAGGGATAATACATTAAACCCGCAACCCTTTATGCTGGGTAGAGAAGACCTGATTTTCTTAAGACTATTATGTAATTATGATATGCTAATTTGGCTGAATTATACCAAGAAAGTAAAAAATAAACGTAGTGCTAACAAAATAAGTCTGAGAAAGATTAGTATATTTCAAGTCATGTGATTTTTCAGGTCTTCACTCTGCCTATGACAGCTAATAGACATTTTATCTACAGCTCTATAAGTCCTAATGACCTCTCATTGCTGGATTTCATCCAACATGGCGGACTCCAATTATCGGTCCTTCCCATAGTGCTGCGGCAGAGGCAGTAGTTACACATATATTATAAAGAAGTATATTCTGGCTTTCAGTTATTTGTGTCATCTGTTTGGTAGTCCCTCCTCAACTTCTGGACTAGGTTTAGCGGTACATCTGTACTGTGATTTGTCCTCTGCCAGCTTGCCTTTTAGTTTAACAAGTCAGTAGCCAGTTTGCTTGTTCATGAAAATATTCCTACCTTTTAAGTATCCTCAGCAGTTTTTTTTCCCATGTTGGTGAGGTTAATATTTAAGATCTTTTTTGATGGAGGAAGAGCTTGTAAATAAGAAAATCTCATGCAGATTTAATATGTCAGAACTTTATACTGCCAGTGTGGGTTTATCTTTTGAGGAATCAAATAATTATTCAAATCTCATTGAAAGGCGTAACATATCTCGCATCCGGTCTCCTTGTTATTTTCTTGAACCAATCGAATCTCAAAGATGGGTAAATGTGTGTCATCAGCTGAGTAAATGGGTGTCGGGCCATTCGAGTGTACTAGGGAATGTGGCAGCCGTATGAGCAGCAGATATGGTTTATCACCTGCGTGCTTTGACAAACTGTGGATGTTGACGGGCTCTAGAACTATCTCAAGCCTTGTATTGTTGTCGCTTACCTCTATAGTCTCCCTGATAGCGAGGACCGTGAGTGTTTGTTGTTTGTCCCTTGGTCCACAATGAGCGTCATCTTGCTGTCTGGTTCTCCCATCATCATCCCCACCATATTAAAACGGCAGAAAACCTTAATATATCTTATTCTTAAGAGATCAATTTAAAGACTTTTCTATATTCCCTGCCATTTTAAAGTGTCGTTATAAATATGAAGCCGGAAAGTAAATTAATTACGAGCAAATGAACCATCACCTCTGCCATCGTTCAAAAAACAGCACCATCGTGAAGGCCCAGACTTCCAGATCACAATCTCAAGTCACTATCCGAGCCAAAGATGATGCATCTTTACATGCATTTCTTACCTTATTGTTATGAATACTCTTTTTAAAGGAAATACTTTATTTTTATTTGCTCAACTAAAGTTGAAATCACACACTGTAGTTCAATTTTGTTTATTCAAATTTTGACTTTTTGGTAATTCATTCTACATTATTATTTTATTTTTTATGTAATTAAAGCCATTAATGAGCCTTAACTTCGATAGACTTAGAGTCTCTGGCTAATTTTTTTTTTTTTTTTTTAGAACAGAATATAAGGAGAAAAAAGAAAAAAAAATTGTTTATAATCATATACAAAGCCATTAAAGACTTTTTGTTATTTTTTAGCTTTTTAAGGCTTAATGGCGGGTTTTCATTTAATTATGATTATCTGTGTAATTGCTTACATTAATTGAAATAATTGAAAAATTATTTTTCCTTTTTTCTTTATGAATTATTTTCATTGACGTAACAAATGATTACAAGATTGTATTANNNAATATTTATTATAATTATAATTATAAATATTATATTTAAAGTCAATAAACTGATTAATTAAAAATATTTCTGTCTTTTAGAACGATAGGCGAAGAGGTGAAAAAGATATCAACAAGGCCACCATTTTGTGTCCCGCACCATGGTACTATCTTTGGCAGTATGCCTGTAAGTTGGATTTTTACTGTATGTAAAAGCTTAAGGTAATGAATTTACATGTGAAAAAAAAAAATTTTAATTTGGTTATCGAAGAGATTTTTCAAACCGTTTTTTTGATTTGCATATAGAGATATTTAATATTTAAAATGAAAAATCAAGTTTATAGAAACTCCTGCATGCAGGAGCTAGGTAATGTAAGCGATTTTCCATGTATCTTTAAATGTGTATATAAATAAAAGTAAATGACAAAATTTATCTTCCAAGCTCTAGAGAAGAAATTAAAGGAAGAAATTAAGAAATTAAAGTAGTCATTGAGCTTGGTTTTAAACTAGCTAGGAAGGAAAGATGGGATGGGTAAGTACTCACTCATCCCAGTTATAATCGTAAATTACTTCTTAAACAAGAGTATGTGTAAATATTTTGTAGAAAAAAAATGTTATAAAATTAAATTATGTATTCTAAATTTATACCTTACTCAAATAACAACGAAGATATTATGATCATAAATTTTGGTCTCCCCGTAAACCTTCCTTCTTATCTAATCCAATATCAACTAAAAATAAATTAAATAAATTTGAAAACATAAACTCCGATTTTTTTTTTCCATATTCATAAATAAGAGATTCCACCCAAATTACTTTCTTAAATATCTTGAATACAATTTTTTTTAAATGTTTTAGCTATTATAAAATAACAATTTTATATAAACATATATNAAAGTAGAAAAAATAATTTTTAATTTAAAATATGATGTTGATATAAGAAAAAAATAAGCTTGGGAATTATTTATCACATGTCTTAGCAATGATAAGAAAATTTACTTTAAAAAAAAAAAATTGGTACTTACAAGACACGGTAGTTGAGTAATGACTAGAGACAAAGTATTTACAATTTTAACCGCCACAAGCTGAACTGGGATTGAAAACAATGTATATGATGTTTTCCCAAAGAGAAAAGATATAATTCAAGCAACAGGTGGAAAAGTCAATCGAGACTAAAATTATATATATGACGTCATATCTTGAATAATTTTTTTTTTACAAGCACGAAAGTAATTCTTATATATATATATATATATATATATATATATACATATACATAAATATACACATACTCATAGGTAACAATTAAACTTTTGCCCTTACTAACTAAAAATAGATAAAAACTAGAATTAATTACTTACAGCTAATTACAAAATCAATGACAAGTCCTTATTTAAAAAGAGGCCATAGAACAACTTCCTAAATTTTCTACAAGAAATCTGAACTCACTAGTTACTGACACTTAACACTTCACTGCCACTAGTTAGTGCAAAGACCATATGACCATCCCGACACCCTAAGAATCTGACTCTGGCTTGAGGACTGCTGGTTAACCCCTGCTATAACCTTCTCGACTATTCAGGATTATACTAGAAAATAGGATTTTCTCTTATTATAAGAGGATATGTCATCTGGGAGCAGATGGCCGTCTTCAAGTGGACCCCTCCCGTAAGGGTCTGATCCTCTCTTATAATCCCTCAACAATATAAAAAATCAAACCTATATTGAAGCTAAGGCAGCTTCCTTTCTTATAAAATTTATTTATTAGATAATATACGTGACAACTCAATTTTTTTAAATATGAACTTAACTTTGTAATTTAATACTGAACAATTCATTACATTATCATTGTGTATATTATGAGAATTATGTTGTTGTTTTTTTTTAAATACGCAAAAAGATCTTTATAAAACTCCTCAAGAAGTATGCTGTGTAGTTACTATCATTAAAGTTAACAGGAAAAATAAAAGAGCTAGTTGTTGACATTAAGTGTACCCTTGACACGTGGCGTGCAGGCGGAATGGCTGAAGAGAGCCACACCACGTAATTCCTTCGTATCTCGTCAGCTTTACGACAACGTCTGTGCAAGCTCCGCTGTCGAGTGTAGATACTGATAACAGTAGGCGACCGACAATACGATCACTATAACTGGGATGCCAATTGGATTTTCGGGGTCACAACAGTTTACAATCGCTAAATATTACCTAACTCTGAAACTTCTAATCGATCGAGATGTATAGTACCTAAAACTTAACTTTAAAATTATTTTATACACCGCTATGGATTTACAATGGAACATAAAATATTTTATGGAACATTAAATTCTAAAACAATTCCATATAGCAAATATTTTGTCCATTGTTTTTTTCGATCCAATCCAAATGGATCATAAATTTTCTGAAATTTTTCACACTTCCATTCAACCACACATAATGAAAGAGGACATTTTCAGGTAGCCTCGACACTCATCAAACTAGCTAGGCATAAATTTCCTAATTAATAAAGCTCTTAAAAAAAAATAAAATAATAAAAAAAACCTTAAGTGTTATTAAATACTAAATAATTACGTCACTCATCAAATTCATATGCTATACTATTGTTAGTATTAATTAGCCCAATAAATGGTGGCAAGGATATTCATCAAGTGCATTAGTTTAGATCTTACCGATTTTGTGATTTGAGATCACTCCAGATCTGGCGGAGTTGCTGAAGCCTTGTATACGACCATTGCAGAATAGCTTCCTAGTTCTATGAAGAGTAATTATTATGTAGAGAAATTTACTTATAACTATCTTGGTCTTGAAGTTTGAGGAAGAATATTATTACTGCTGCATAAAAGAAATAGAGAATGGTGCTCAACAATCGAATTTCGACTATTGATTTTCTTGCTTATCGTCTCTTCCTAGCGCCATAGGTTTGCCCACTGTACTAATAGGTTTTATGTCTCTGACAGGTACCAATCCATGCCGCCCATTTGTATGACGCAGTGATGATCTACGCTCGAGCTTTAACTGAAGTCTTCCAGGCTGGACTTGACCCCAGGAACGGCACTACTGTTCTCCAGAGGATTCTAGACAGAAGCTATAGCTCTATACTTGGATACGACGTAAGTAAGCTTCTATCTAGCCTTGTTTTTGTTTTGTTTTTTTAACAAATTGACTACTATGGTCATGCTTGTTTGATGATACCGATATATGATTTCTAAACAAAGAAATATTTAAGATTGGTTAAGGTTTTGTCTTGATGTTCATAATATTGTATAAAATTAAGTTAAATTCATTGCGGATGGAACTGTTATACCTTTGGAGAAGAGTTTGTTGTTATTTCTCATTTCGGTGAGATTACTACATTCTATGAGAATGTTTTCAACAGTTTCGACTGATTTGGTTGTCAGAAGGGTCGTCTGCGGTCAACCAACTGGTACCAATGTGTTATCCTTGTACGGCCGGAGGGCGAACTGTGTCTTCTATTGTTGGGTAGGACATTGATTTCTTTCAATTTTATTTATTCATTTTTGAGTATGACAGAGCTGTCTTGTTTCGACCACGTACGCTACTTCTTTTGCTGCCTCGTCTGAATGTTCAATTATCGGGGATCCCTACATTCCCTGGAATCCAGAGAAATTCCACTACAATGTTTCTGAGCTTTAATGAATCTTGAGCACCTATAATTTCCTCAATTATTGGATCCTGACTGAATTTATTTTTAAAGGAGCTATAAATAATATAATAATAATAAATACATATTTAACAAATTTCTGGAAGAAGATACATTCTCTGATGAATTTGAATACCTTCGATTAAATTCTGTATTAAAATCTATGTTAACCACTGCTCAACTCAACCAAAACTTGAAAGTAAATATAAGTCAATTTTAAATATTGTATAATAAGCTAAATATGATATTTAAAACCTTATCGATCTACTGCTCAGTGATACTCTGTCAATAGCTTTTTGAAAAATACCACTCCAACAGCTTTAATTTTCTCAAAATTTATAACATTTATACCATGCTAATATTTGATGATGTCAAACATGAAAAACCAGTCACACATCAGAAGCCAGCAACTAAGAAATATGAAGAAGGGTAAATAATTTATTTAAGCTAACATGCCGAAGAGACCATTTCGAGTATAATGTGGCTCTCCCCTGAATAATCGGATTAGAAGCTGAACCTTCCAAGGTATATTCATAAATATTTTCCTTAATATGTGTTTTCCGGGAAATTATTATAAATTAAAAATGCCAAAAAATTACTTTTACATCTATTGAGTTTTATCATTTTTATCAAAATTCTAATAATAACGTAGATATTAAATATTTTCCTATTAGATCTCTCTGTAAACCATCCCTCCCCCATATTCAATTTTAGCTAATAACGCCAATCACTAGGGGCGCCAGGTTAGCTCAGGGGATCCGTACGGGTCTCGCAATCCTGACGCCGCGGGTTCAAATCCCGCCCAGGTCATTCTTTTATTTATAATATAGAAGCTTGTCCTGAGCCATGGGTGTTTAAAATGGGGTGGCAACCTGTAGATAGCCCCTCCCTCCAATGACCCTTAGTGGTTGCAAGGGAGGCTAA
>KZ808654.1:103366-118988 GCA_000696205.2 Oncopeltus fasciatus | reverse complement strand
ATGGGATTAGTAATTTTTTTTTTTTTTTTTACATTCTTCTAATAGGTTATAATAACTTTGGATAGATAACTACCCTATTCTAAGCACATTAAAACAGTGAGCAGGCTTTCATTTTTCAATAAATTATGACTTGAACTCGCAGCATCAGGCTGGAGAGACCCAAACGTATTTCGACGGCTAAGCCGACACACCTGACCGCAAAAAATTTTTGCTTTAAGTATTTATACTTAAATAACTGCTTATATTTATTTTAAGCAGTAAGGGGTGAAATATAGAACTATTAAATTAAAAATATTAGAAAAATTTGTAAAAATAAAAATAAAATAATGTTAAGTAAATAAAATGTGCCTACAATTATCTCGCTGCTGAATAGTTATGAAATTATATGAAATCAGAATAGTTTACGTAGACTGCAAGCAACCAAGTCTGAAATTGGCAACTAAAGATAAAAAAAAAAAAAAAAAGGGGGGGGGAAAGGAGAAAGTTGAAAAGCTACCTATCTTTAAGGTACCTAAATCACAAGTACGCGAGAATGATAAGCACATCTGTCTAATCTAGAAGATGAAGCGATTAAATCAAGGAAAGGTAGTTAAATGGAGTTATCACTACTGACCATGAAAACCTATATCTATCGCAGCGCAGCCAATAAAAAACATGAGGAGCCTGCCTCAACCAATTTCTTAATATAACCTAAAAATCATCAAAACAGCTGATGTATCACCACAAACATAAATGTCCTGTTGATTTATCTTCTTTTTTTTTCTTTTCTTTTTTTTTCTTGGCGTGTCAAACATGGCGGTCATTAACTCTAATCATTTCAAAATGTTTCAATCTTTTTCTACAAATCAAAATTAATAATAGTTAATTCATTCCAGCAAACAATACAGATATTATGGAGCTTAAGCTAGGGAATAATCTATACTCTGTGTAAGTTTTTTCTCTGGCAACTCAGGCTCCTCAAACGCAGAAAAAGACGATTGATACCAGGAGAAAAATGACAAAGTGATTTTTTTTTAATTTTTTGTTTTGTTTTAACATAAATAGAATAAAGTGTGTCTTTTATGTTGATGTTCTGGCTTAATGAAAATGTTTTTTCCACTTAATTCGAATGAGTACCTTTCATTGAGTGTATTCCTGTCTAGATACTGAGTTATGGTGTAAGTCCATGTTGCATGTGAAATGGTAAACAGGCTAATAGATGCTGCTAGATTTTACATTGAGAGTTTTCCTTGTTTAGTAGTATTAACATATTTGTTTTCTTTTACCTTAATAACATTTAGTTGATTTCACTAAAATTGAAGTATTCGTTTCACCAAAGCAAAGGATAGTCAAACAAAATTAAATTAAAATAACTTAAAAAATTATTACTAATCATTGAATAAACCAAAAAGCAAGTAAACATTTGTAATAATTAAAATTTATCTTATCAATATAAAGAAAAAGCCTTCTATGAAAGCCAAAGAAATATTTAACACAACTATAACAAACATTTCTCAATTACTGTTCTTTGAATCTCACTAAAAATACATGCTATATAGACTTTTCCCAACTATTCTTAATTAATTATAAAAATTTTATTCAATAATTATATTCATTAAAAAATTTTATTACATACCTACAGTTATGAAAATTTAATAAATTAAGATTATTATTTAAATGCATGTACTTATATGACATGAATACATAAACTTTTCATATATTAATATAAGTGCACTCAAGCAAAATTAACATGAAATTAAAAAAGTGTAGATACACTCTCACACAAAGAAAACTACACACACACACCTTTCAACAATTCAAACTACTTACATCTTACTTTTGTTGGGTGTTTTTTGTAGTTTTGCATTGAATAATATACCCTTATTTTTTATATTGTTGTTAAATAGTATTTTTGCAATCAATACAAATTTAACATAGTTGCCTACAACTATCAATATAAAACTAAAGAAGTTGCCTAAGATTCGCACTGCATTCTATTCTATATTTATCTCATTCTATGTAACTAGGTGAATGTCAACCAAATTGCTGTACCTACTTATACTACTAAGGGTAATCTGTCCTGCATGCAACTAGTACTATTAAGTAAAATTATTCTTGACCAAGGAATTTCATGATCACTTAATTACCATATCAAAATATCCTCTGAAAGCTTCGGAAGTATACCTAAATCTGAATGAAATAACCATTAAGAATTACCATAACCAAGAGGTGAAATATCATAACTTCTATTATCCGTCTTCTTAGGTTTCTGCAAACCATCTTCTGTTGGCGAGCGCTTTCGGACATTGTCCATCTTCTTGGCCAAATACATGTGTTCACTGTCACTGTCTGTATTCAACTGAGGCAGTTGATGGACAATGTCTGAAAGGGCTCGGCAACAGAAGATAGTTTGCAGAAACCAATGAAGATGGATAATAGAAGGTATGATAGTTCTATATTCATTGGTAGTGAAAATAACCTTTTAGATTATTTATAAGAGGCAAAATATCTGAATCTTTGATAACATTCCTATAATTAAATGCAGGGATCAATTTTTGGAGGTTCTTGTCGACCTTTAGAATTCTAACCCCATGATCCTCAGCTCACAGAGAGCTCCTGTACAACTAATACATCTTAGTCTCACAACTTACAGCTGCCTACAATTATATAATTTATATAAATTATTATTATTAAATTATATAAATTTGCTCGGCAGGAGTTCAAGTATTACAACGAATCCAGGCCGATTCAGTGGGTTGGAGGAAGTCAGCCTCTGGCTGAGCCACATTGTGGATTCGAGGGACAAAAGTGTACTAAAAACACTTGGAAGATATTTGTCATCACAGGCGTTGTCTTCTGCGTGCTCCTGGTCGCTGGAGTCTTTGCCTTTAAGTGAGTACCTTACTTTTTCTTTTAGCTCTGCACTATCCTATTGTAGAATTTATGATTAATCACTTCCATAATTTTATTACAAAGGGATGGAAGTAAATAAGTAAGAATGAAGGTCACTTAAAAAACCACTGGACTAAGATCAGAAATGATAAAAATTATTTTTAGGCCATTAAATTTATGGAGATCACGTTTGCTTAAATTCATGAAATTGTGTAAAATTAATTATTTCGGCCCAAAAATATAAGAGGTAAAATTTTTTCACTGTTTTGCAATGATAACTACCGTATACCTCAATTTATCATAATTAAAAAAAATAATAGATATAATTTTTTTTTTCTTTTAGCCTTAGCCTCCCTTTCAACCACTTAGGGCTATCTACAGGTTGCCATCTCATTCTAAACACCCATGCCTTAAGACAAGCTTTTATTTATAAATAAGAGATTGACCTGTGCGAGATTTGAACCACAGCATACCGCGGGGATTGCGAGACCCATAGGGATCTGTGCTACCCTGGTACCCTCTATCTTGTTATTTTTAAGTTGAGTCTAAAACTTCTAGTAGTATGGTTCTTAAAATCTGTGGAAAAAGGTGCAGCTCTCAATTTAAGACATACCCTAACGTAATAATTAAAAATGTTAGTATACAAATTTTAATTTAATAATTAAATTTGTGAATAATANTTTATAAGTAATTTTATATATATAAAACATATACCTAATAAAGAATTTCAAATGAGTAACTATTGGTGCAAATTAAATAATTAATAACTTATATTGATCTTGTACATTTAAGATACCCTCAATTGCTTTCCGTTAAATTATAATAATATTACACAATTTTTTAAATGTAGGTACATTCAAATGTACACTGAGTGATTCTTCTTATACATGAGAAAACCTAATCCTCCTGTTTTTTGATTTTTATAAGAATGTTTTCTATGCTTTGTGCAGATGAAAAAAATATAGTGGACAATCCATCATTTAATTTGTTTTTAAGGCTCTTATTAAATATAAATTAATTTCAATTAAATTATTCTATAAATTTTACTGTCAATTAAAACTTATTTATACCTACTAAAATATCCACATTTTACGTTAATCTCCTCCTTGGCCTCCAAAAATGTATCAATGTACAGTGATTTTTTTTCATTAATTAAAGTAATATTTTGAAACCAGGAGTAAAGACTCTTAAATTATTGAAGAAATAAAGATGAGAAACTGAATCTCTCTGTGTTTATTTATATTTAAATTTGTATCCCTTCCACTAATCTCTCAATTAAGATAAGCTTTTACAGGCTAAATGTAATATTGATTATAATAAACTGTTTTTAATTAATTAAAGAAAAAATATAAGTCAAGGATCTTAACTATGAATTTTTTTTTTTTTATTCACTTGATTAATTTGACTTTAATATTTATAATAATAAAATTTTGTTCTTTTTGTTTTTTTCAAAAAGTCAATGCAAAGAATATTTCCTTTCTATCGATTTTAGTAACAACATGATATTATTTAAAAAAAACTTTTTCTTTATTTTTCAGACATTATCGTTATGAACAAAAACTGGCAAGCTTGCTGTGGCGTATTGACATGAGGGAGGTGACGATTATACCCACGGCTATAGCTTCTCAAAAATGTAATACGGTAAGTCACTATTGGATAGAGATTCTACAATTATTTTTAGCTACTAAATTATGACAAGAGTATTTTTTGTTAATGTTTATATCCTGTTTTCTATAAAAGAGAAATTTATTATTTTAAATTTATTTTAAAGTTTAAAAACTATATTTTCAATCTAAAATATGTCCCAAGTTGTCTTTTTAATATAATTACTATTATACTTAATTTATGAAAGGTCAGTACAGGAAAGTACATTTAAGATAAGTCAGTAATTATGATTCTGATAAGTAAATATTCTTGTTTTTTATTTAATTTATCTCAGATATTACAGAAACTTTTAATATTAATCTAATCTGGAAAAAAAAAAAAAAAAAACTTGCTAGTATTTACTCAATGAATAACATTTTTACGAATTTTTGGGTAACTAAGACTATACAACACACTATACAATATCTCTGACAATGAAATAATATTATTTTACTTTTGTTTAGTTTAATTTTTTTTATCCATAATAGTATTGAACATACATTTTAAAAAAATTAAATAATTTCTGGAGCGATGAAAATTTTAAAAATTTAAGATACACATGATAGAGATTTATGTAAATTTATTATTTCTAGCTATTCTTTTTATTTTTTTAAATTATTTAATAATAAAGAAGGTATTAACATTTTTTTATTATTGAGGCTCCTTAAAATCAATTCTCTCTATTGACCAATTTGAAACATTAATGAATTTATCCTTTCTTTTGTTAACCAAAACTCAAAAACAGGAACTCAACAAAATTATAAATTTTGTACTTAGAGCATCAACAATCTAACATATTAATTTATTGTAATATTATTATTTCAGAACCATACCCATACTCTTTCTTTCGCACATTTAAACAAATTCAATAAGAGATGTGCTAGTTTTCCAACAAGCAGGTTGATTGGTCCTCCTTCCAAAGCCCGCTAACCTTGGAGGACCTGCGGATCTTCTTCAGGGGCATTAATGATATGTTACTAGTAGATTGACAGATCAGATCAAACTGGATGATTGATCTTTGATCTTGCACCTCTTTTCAATACCTAGGGCAATGTCACAACAAAGCTGGTTTCTCTCAGGAGGGAATGAAATAAAATTTTCCGGCAGTAAACCAGCACCTATAACAGTGTAATCTAGTAAAAAGCTATGGAGTAATTAATTATAAAATATCAAAGTAAGGGAGGGACCTTTATCATGCTAATGCATAATCGATCCTATTATATGGTAATTTTTTATTCAAGAGTGATTTAAATTCAGTAAAGATATATATTAGAGGAATCTAATATTAGTATCATGTTCACTCCACAAAGAGTTACTTTTCAAAATTCATTAATCAATTAACCATGAAGCATGTTAATTTCTTGACTTCTCTGTTACAATTTTTTAACAATCACCTTTACTAAGGTATAATATTGTAGTAATCCTGATTGCAACTGAAATTAAATATTTGGATTAGATTATTACTTTGAAAGACTTACAGTCATTATCAATTTTTTTTTTACTTCTATGTCCCTGTCATTCAGGAATGGAAGTATGATGCCACTGTGAAAAGTGTCCATACGACAAAACTACTGGGTATTATTCTCAAATACTGAGTATTTGATTCTAGACCATTTTTTAGCAAGATTTTCTATTTAAGCAACATAATGGAGTGGATATCTGCCACTCACCAAGCATCACTCGTCACTGGCGAAGGCGTAAAGCCAAAAAGCTTTGTGAGAAATATTGCCATGTCTTAAATGTCATAATTATATTTTCCTTTAAGAAAAAATGCATTTGCTATTTCAGATCCAAGTATGCAGACAAAGTTGCTTCAGAAGCATCATGCCAGACAGCCCAAAGAGAGCATACACGACTATAGGTTTCTATAAAGGAAACACTGTTGCAATTAAGTCTGTTCACAAGCGTTCTGTTGACTTGACAAGGAATATAAGAAAGGAATTGAAACAAGTAAGAATCAAAATGTATACATATTTAGTTTAAAAATAAAAAAAATTTGAAATGTAAAAACCAATCTATCATGAAATAAATAATAAAAAGAAGTCTACATACAATTATATTCCCTCTTTTTTAGTAGTACTCATATTATTTGTATTTATTTGATCCATTTGATTAGTTTTCATACAAATTGTACAGCTTTTTTCATGAAATTTTATCTATTGGGCAACTTTCATTTAGTACCTCAATATAAGTTCCTAAAAGGAATCACTTGTCACAGATCAGTTAAAAGGAAACTTTCCTTAGTCTAATATGTTTTTTTATATTGAATCTTGGACGGGTTTCGGGTTTAAATAGCTTATTTCTTCGCCATAAGTTAATTCAATCGATTTATGAGCTAACTATTGTAATATCTGAACAAAATTCAAACTATTTGATAAAGACTTATAAATTAGATATCATCTCTTCATCTATTTGAAGGTAAATTGATAGGGGTAGATGGAACAAAATGATCATTGTTTTTTGTTTTTTTTGTTTTTTTGAGTGTTAGTCTCCCTTTCAACCACTTAGAGTCAAAGAGGAAGGGGCCTATCTACTGGTGGCCATCTCATTTAAGCATCCCTTGCTCCAATGAACCAACAGCACAAGGATTGTGAGACCCAATTGGATCCCATAAGCTACCCTGGAGAGGCACTTTGATTGGGGCTTACATTGTTTATTTCTTGAACTTTGAGCCTTAAAAAAACAATAGTAAAATAATCTCGCCTTCACACTACATTATTTTACAATCCAAAACTTTTGTCTGTGTAAGGAAACATATATCTTTTAGTGCTACAAACAAACAAACAAAAATCTAATAAAAAACTAATCAGTGACATACTAATAATTAATATACTTATAGTGCATTAAAACTTAAATAATTATATAATAATATATATAATATTGGTAATTAATTAATCTAACACCTTATCATTAATATCAAACAAATATTTTTTTAACTTAACTTTTCACAAAACTAAATACAAAAAAATATCAAACTAGATGTTTTAAAACACTTCAAAACCCTATAACTCAACTTAAACCATGGCTATTACAGAATAAATTAATTTATGGAAATCCAAATATACAAAAGTTATCCACACCGAATGTTTAATATTTAATGTGGTAAATACTATGTTTTGATATTGTGATGATATATGGCTTCTGTATTTTTTATATAGCCCTTCGAAATATATAACTGAATTTAAAACAAATTGCTTCTATCTATTTTATCAATGTAAGATATGTTCATATTACCAAGGCCTTCTTTGTAAACATAATTGACTTCTTGTATAAATTTGTCAGAAGTTAAGAAGTCACCTTTAAAAAAAAAAAAAAAAAAAAAAATTNTATATATATATATATAAACAAAATGTACTAGACAAAGGGGGTAATGTTTTATTATGAAATTACAGCAATCACCACGAGAGCTAGAAACTGATTTTTAATCTTAATTCATCTATTGTTTTTGTTTTGTTTTTTGGTTGTTTTTTTTTCTATTTAACAAAAATATATATTAACATGTTTTCTTTAGATAAGAGAGGTACGTCATGAAAATTTAATCTCCTTCATCGGTGCATCAGTAGAAGCAGGAAACATTAACATTCTATCCCCATATTGTGCAAGGGGTAGTTTAGAAGATGTATTGGCTAATGAGGACTTGCACTTGGATAATATGTTCGTGTCTTCACTCATTGCTGATATCATCAAGGTACTTCGTGCATTCACTTTTTATGGATATGGGATTGAAAACTTAAAATGAATTTTTTATACAGGGTCCTGAAAATGTTATCTAAAATATCCATATGTAATAAACTGTTATTTAAACCATTCAAAAGGGATCAAAATTATTCAAAGAATTAGCAAACAAAATTCATTTTTGCCTCCTTTTAATGAAGACTAACAAAAAATGAAAATATCTTACAAACCAGAAATAGTTAAGAATCAAGTACAAAAAGAATAAAATAATGTTTAGACCATTCACATATTTTCAAATATTTCTTATATTTGAATAAACAACTTCATGCAATTTAGAATTTTACTTTGTACTACTCAAGAGGTCATAATATTTTTAGAGAAATATGAATAATAATGAAAAGAGCAGTTTAATATTTACTCTCTTTTTATACGGTGACCAACAAAAACAGAATTAGACTGATTAAACTCTTACATTTTTTTAATAATATTAATATAATGATAATTACATTTACTCAAACTTCCCCCAACATATTTTTACTTTGAATATTGTTATTGGGGACTTATCAATCAATTTTTTATTTTGTCCCTAGTTAATTTCTTCCTCCTCAAATTTTTAAATTAACTAGTAATTTAACACCCTGAAAATTATATGCTATAACCTGGTTAAAACTCTTGGAAATTATTGACACTAAAATGCTCTTTATAAGAAAACTAACAAAATTTGGATTACAAAACTTTTCACATAATTATAAAAAATTTTAAAAAACATCATAGATAATTTGCTAGAAAAAAGTTATTAGTTTAATTTTTAAAAAATTAAGAATCATTTTTTTAAGAAGAAAGTGAAAGAAAAAAACTGTAATCAAAAATCTCAGAAACTCAAAAAAATAACCAAAAATTTCTTTAGTGAGTTATACAATTTAGGCAGCTTCAAAGAAAGCAAAAAAGTTCAAGAAGTTGAAAGAAGTAGGAAATATTTCTAATATTTTTTTCTGTGAAAAAAAGAGCTCTTAAGGCACTTAAACCAAAGAAATAGTGCCCTCTTATGAGGTTTGCAAGTGAAATTCTGAAAGGGAATTGCTGTTTGATTATAGCAAATAAACTACTGAAGCTTTGACACCAGTCGACTTAGTGAGGACAAGGAAGCCCAGTACAATTAATCGGCTTTATTAGGTTAATGAAACTTACATTAATATTATTAAATAGGAAATATATTTCAAATTAGATGTGATATGAAGCAAGGTGATAATGTTTTATCCAACATGGCCATTTAAATAACTGCTCGAGAGGTCATTCAGAATACTGGATTAGAGTTAATTGAATCATCTAATATTCACAGATTGTATCTTTTTTTTTTTTTTCCATTGATATAAGTAAATACAGACTATGCCAGAAATCTCAAAAGTAAACCCTCCATACATAGTAAATAAGAATGATTAATTAAAGGGTGATAATGGGGTTGCAAAGGCACCCTGGAATATGTAGTAATGTATTTAACTAAGCCAAATTACCTGACTTCAGGACAGATCCAACACGACTCCAAAAAAACAAGTCATTAAATTGAAAAAAGTCCTAAGCTCAGAAATGTATAGGAAGGGGAATTTCTGTATGGATACAAATAAGATAGTCTTTGATGATTGTACCCTTCCTGTAGTTAGCTGTCAAATGTGGTTATTGACAAAATTCCAAGAGAAAAAACTTTAAAATTGGGAAAATTCTTTAAAAAGGCATATTTTTTAATTTTAATAGAAAGCAATAAATTACAAGCAATAACAAGGAAATGAATGGGGATGAAGAATGTAGTTTTCTTTTGTTTTTGTTTTTTAACTGAGATAACTTACAAGACAAGATGAAGGAAAAGAGATTCAGATTAGAGTAGGGATGCCATGCAACATAAATCAAAGAAGAGGAAGAAGACATGATCAGATTTCCTTGACTTGGAAATGATCCACTTTCCTGGTCCACTTGGATCAAACTCTTAACAAAAAATATATATTAAAAGAAAAAAGAAGATCCATTTATTTAGCCATTGGGTTAATATAAACCATTCATTCGCTCATTCATATCCTGCCAGTGGAAGACCATATGAATCAGGAGGCACCTTCATATACCTGTTTCTACCAGACATATAACCAGCAGCCTGTCCTGTTGTATCCACAATAGGGAAGCCTGGGCGTGAATTAAATCATTTTTTGTTTATCTTTTGACATGAAGGCTCTGAGCCATTTGTCTTGGAAGAGTCAAATGAAAGTCGACAATGAGTACATGTCCATAGTCCAGGCATAAGCCATATTTCAAATAAGAAGTTCACAAGTAGCTTCAGGCAGGGAAAATGAACTTACTTTCCATACAGTAAAGTTTCTCCCAAAAACTTCACAATTGAAAAGATTCCTTGATTCCCTGTCTTTAATTTACAAAAAATATAAGTCACAGGTCATCAAGCCTGATCCACTTCCAATCTATAACTCCACTCCCATCAGAGATATTGTTAATTCTGGATCATTATATACTAGATTAGCTAAAGACATCAAACATTAACAGTAAATTTTCTTTTAGTGGTTTTATGAGTGTATATACCAAAATTTTGCTCATTATACACTATGCACTTACGAAGTTCTCTCTATGAGACACATGAGATACGTACATGGGAAATCCAACAGAAAAGTTAATCTCTTCAATAAAACCATGTTGCCTCCAAAAAAATATACATCATATTGTGTTTGGGTCTGATTTATTATAAAAATAAATAAAACTAAATGGTTTTGGGGGGGGGGGAATCACTTATAAAGCATCTAATTAAATCTTTCCTTTCGATTTCAAATTGTATTTAATAAACAATTTCTAAGTATTCTTATTTTTTATCATTTATGTAATTTAATAAGTGAAATTATAATATTACAATTTTTTACGTGATATTTTGAGTTTTTGCATTATTTTTTTGTAGGGGATGATTTATCTTCATGACAGTGATATCATATCCCATGGAAACCTACGTTCGAGTAATTGTTTGGTGGATAGTCGCTGGGTTCTTCAAATTTCTGATTTTGGACTGCATGAATTTAAAGGTTTTATGAAAGTAATATATAACATTTTGATGTTGTATATAAATTAAGATTATTTAATTTTAGGTAAATTACAGAGAAATGCTTACTTTGTATTGCTATTTCTTTAATTTTAAGTACAATTGTACTGTTGATTGTACTGCATAACTCAGAAATTTGATTTTATTATCCTATAATTAATTTCCTTTAAATAATTAAAAGACAAAATACTATATACTACTTAAACAGAAAAACCCTAAACCAAAAACAGAAAATAAAAAGTCTATTATGTAGGTACTAAGTAAAATATGACTAAACAAGGTGAATTTGCCTTCCTATTGTTGTTATTTAATATTTGTATTTTAACTTTCCATAACAGGTAAGCCCTACTCCTAATTTTTTTAATTTTCAGAATAACTAACATTAACAATTTTTAATATAATTTTTAAATAATATGATACAAAAGGGTTCAATTAGCTTCAGCGATTGGAACTGGTCAATTTTGACTAAGTTTTTAGTAAATTTTGGGTTACAAATAAAACCTCTCTCCTAATTAACCAAATTATAAAGTGTATTGTACATTTATTTTTGCAATAATTTGAAAGTTTGGTACTAAGTAATGCTAAATTTTAATGAAAATTATGGTCTCCGAAATTTAAAAAATATTTTTAATCTAGGGCCGGGTTTCAGGTAAATCCCCACTTCTAATGCTGCAATTATGCTAATTTACATAATATATTTCTCAGTAATTATTTTAACTCAAATTGTATCCAAGAGATTGTTAATCATATTTTGTGCTTCAGGCACTGAAGCTTTAGATTCTTTTTTTAATTAAGAGTCTGATTTCAAATTTTAACCTCTTCTCAACATTGTGTGATTTCACCAAATCACAGAAAACATTCTGAAATTATTTATTATTTAAATTCTACATGTCTAATTTAAATAATAAATAAGTCGGGTAATGTGGTCAATTTTCTCACTCCTGATTGTTTTATTATGGTAAATAACAAACCAAATAGTTTATATGCCATTTAATATTAATATAATTGTTGCTTAATTCTAATAATTCAAATATTTTGACTGCTATAGTACACAAACGTAACAAGAAAATCTCTCTCACCCAGCAGTCACAATTAGTTATTTTTCACTGCAAAAATTAAAATGCAGAATTTAAATGAAAAACTCAAAATGAGTCTTGTAAACGAGTAAAATCAACTTTGATTTTATGTGTTGCGGGTAAAGTATTTTTGGTGTTTTCTTATTTTTATAGAATCTCAGGTGAAATTTTGTGGATCCCGCCTTTATTATTCATGTTGTGCTTCAATTAGCGACTGAGTGCCAACCAATGGGAAGCAGGTTTAGTTCAAGATTTGTTCCCAGGCAGGCATACTCATTTTCCAATTAGCCCCGAAGAAACCATCACATAATGACTAAATATTTTTAAAAAACCAAAGTTTTTTATTTATTGCTTAACATTACAGGTGAACCCCCTAGAATTGATCGACAAAATTTTCTCATCAATGAACTAAGCCTTTCTTTTCTTTATTTATGTAATAGCATCATGACAAATTTCATTTAGAAAAAGTACAAACAGTGACCTAGTCACTTATTTTTTCAAAGAGACAAACACACACTTATTCAAAATTTTGGACAAACTATTCCTTCCTTCATGTTTTAACAAGATAATTTGTTCAGGACAGGGTAATCTCATATAGCCTTCCCTTTATTAGGTCATGACATGACCTAAATAATTTGCTGAACCTCAGCGAACACATACACTTCTCCCAATTAATATTCATATTACCCCTCTGAAGGCTCTAGAATACAGTTCTAACCGAGTCATATGTTTGCCAGGGGTCATGCTGAAAATAATTATGTCAACCAGATACTCAAAACACTCCTCCCCTTTGAGCTTGGGAAGAGGGTTATTAATAAGCCTCTAAAATTTTTTGTTCACCAGCTCAAAAGAAAGGGGCTGGTATTGATAATACCCTTTTTTATTGTGAAGACTGTCTTCTCCCAAAGAGCTACCAAAATTTGAAGATCCAAATTCTGCTTTTGAGATCCAAATGCCAAAATAGCGACCATCAATTGATCTGCTTCCAGGATTTCTATGATCAATGATTAAGGGTAAATGTTTGTCTTCATAACCTCATTTTTAAATTTCAGAATACTGATCCACTTTGGTACACGGTATAACCATCAAATGCTTTTCTTGGACACGAGTACGATGGGTGCTGACCAGGACTATCTGTCAGAACTATAATTTGTATCTCCATCTTCTTTAATTGGTATCTGATAACTCCATTACTATCTGACTACTTCACAGCACTTCTTCATGGTAGCAATGAAAGCATCGATAAAGCCTTTTTTAACTGGTCTAGCTACCTTTGTTTTAATAAGACGCTGAACAGAAAAATTACAACCTTCTATTCTCGATTCCTTGATAATGTCGGCACATCTTCTCAATATTTGTTCCACTGTTTTTGTATCTTTGTCATTCAACTAATCGTAATTGCCTCACTAATCTAGCAGGTTTCAGTTTTCGTTCTATTGTTACTTTGGTCCACCTTCAAACCCCCTTGTGACTGATCTATCAGCTCCATAACTACCATCCAGGGTTTTGGTCTTCAATAGAAATTTTGAGTAGAGAGATACAGCTCAAACTTCTGTGAATAGGCCTTTCCTCTCTGGTTTTTGGGCCTCTTTTCCTTCTCTTGTATCTGGTTGTTTATTATTTATTAATCTTCCCTTGAAAATGCTTCAGCCACTCATCCCAGTCTTGGATTTCCTTCAACAGAGTCAGATTGATTACACCCCACAAAAATCTCCCATCTGGAGCCAAGAAAACCGTCCCAGACTTATTTATCATAACAAATCTCAGAAGTCCATTGCATGCAATCTTGATGACGCACTATCGTTGAAGGGGAATCATTTTCTTCTGTCTCAGTTGTTGTACCCTTAAGAGAAAAGGGTAGGAATGAAGGCTTTATTCCACCCCCCTCCCCCCTGTTTCCATCTCAGAGTATGAATGTTGATGGTGATAATAGTGGACTTCTTGTTCCAGTCGCTCAGTAGTCTTGATGATTGCTCCTCTTGGTGTGATTCAATTAGTATTTAACCGTCCTTCTATTTATTCAGACTCTATCACTACCATTATTTCTATGGCATGGTTCAATGTCTTTTATAGTAAATACTGTGTTATACTTTCTACCCACTGATGCCCTGTGTAAATGCTAAGTAAGATTCCCCTGCTCATCTGATTTCTCGCTTACCACTATTCTTCAGGGGACCTTTCAAAAGTCAACATCTTCTTCCCTAACATATGAATCTCGTGATGAGCGCTCATGGGCATTTCTCCTTCTCTTGACTCAATGAATAAAGCCAGGAACAAAAACCCAAAACCATAAACCCTTAAATTAAAATAAAACAAACCAAAACTTTGTAAAACCCATGATGATAACTAAAACTAAAAAAATAATAAGGAAAAGACCCAAAACAAAAATTACAGTGCTTAAAGAAAAATCTAAACCATATGCTCTGAAACTAAAGAAACTCAAAACAAAAATCCAATGCTGAAAACAGCAAAAATAAAAAACACAAAACCATAATCAATGACAAAAAAAAAAGTCCATACCTAAAATCCCAAAACCCAAAAACAAAAATTTACTAGATACTTTTGGAAAATTTTAATCACTTTATGTTATTAAAGTTTTTTAAGAATGTAAGTACCATGAAAAAAATATATTTTCATTTTTCATAAAATCAATTTTTATGGTTCTCTGTACATATTTATACTATATTAACTGGGTTTCTTAGAGTTTATGCCTCTTATTTTGCAATTACCTCAAGGTCATCCTATTTGACTGGTCACAAGTAAAATGATGAATAGTTGTATCTTTTTTGGAACAATATTAGAAGGAATCGGGGTTCTTTAGAGGAATGCATAACCAAGAAATAATAATTTTTGTTAATAAATTCAGGATTTATATTTGAGTTTTACACTATAATAGTACATTAATGTTTTCTGTTTGTTGTTTTTTATGTCCTCTATTGTGCACAATCAGCTTTATGTTAATAATCAAATAGTTAAATGCCATGCACTGTAAATTGGTTTTTCTTTTGAAAATACCAAATGAAACACATCATAAAGGCAATCCAAGATTTGAGAAAGAAAAGGACTTTTATAGATTGTTTAAAGCTAGCCTTAACATGTACAGTATTAATTTTAGTGACTCTGGAATGATTTGTAAATCCCACTAAAGACAGTTCCAATGTGTGAGTAACTATTTCAAACAATCAGGAAATCCAAAGTAATTATTCAAGTCAAGCATACGCCTTTTAAATTACAATTATAATTTTAAAATAATATTTTAATTATAACCATCACA
>KZ808654.1:56539-71426 GCA_000696205.2 Oncopeltus fasciatus | reverse complement strand
TATATATATTTTTTTTTCTGAAAATACTTTTAATTTTCTTAAATATTTCTATGCATAAGAATAATTTATGTCTGTGAATCACTATTGGACTACAGAATATGATCCATTGGTCAGATTGTATTTAATGTTATATTTCAAAGTTTTCCCTTTTCACCTGAATTTCGACCATTTTTCGGTTCATCTGAAAAACCAATATTAGTTCTTGCAGCCCACACTCCGGTAATTACTCAACTTCATTTCAAACTGATTATATTTTCCTTTTAGAACTTATTCATTAAGTAAATATCAAAAATGTTTGGAAAAATGAATCTGTTAATGGGATTTACGCAAGTTCCTCCTCTCTGTCGATTCTCGTACTTCTGCCTAATAAAAATCCTTGACAAGCAGATTCCTGTCCTAAATCGACATAATCTCACAAGTATCACAGAGATTCAGGCAACAGATGCCTTGCCTAGGGAATTTATCCTAACCAGAATTCTAATAGGAGGTGGGAAATAATGTATTTGTGTAAATATCTATTGCGTCTGCTGGGGTGAAGGTGTTATATGTAAGGACAACAAACAAATTGTCAAAACTTTTTTGTTTCTCTGGAAGGAAGTATAGAGTATCTTAATGGAGTTCAATCCATAATAATTGTTTTGTTTTTTTCAGTGAAAACTGTCAAGATTTGTTGCTGGAAGAAGCAAGAGTTCTGATTTTTTTATTTTTACCTTGTGTAATCATATTAATCATTTAATGATATTTATTATGTCCAACTTTAATGAAAGTCCTGTTGACGGAGATTTTAAATCTTCAGTCAGATATGAGCGAGTTACTTTTTTCAACAAAAATTTTTCTTTTTGATAGTTTGCAAAAACCAAAAGTTTTCATCACAAAAATTACTTTAATAATTGTATATTTTCTTGTGGCATATTACACAATGTCCATATTACACACTTTTAAGCAAAGGGCATACGAATGATAATGTTCTCTCTCAATTTTTGAAGATTGTAGAAATTTTCAGTGACTGAGCACGGAACAGGTTTTTATGGTTTCATTTATAAATTTTTTTTTTAAGAGTCTAATCCTCATAATAGAGATTCTTTCCAGCATAAAACTCTTGCATTGTTTACATTCAGCCAGCTGGCTGTCTTGAGACGAATTCTTATACTTCTCACGTACAAAAGCATAACGGATGATAGCTCCAGAATTCTTTGTTTTCTAAGTTCATCAATGTATCAGAAACGAAGCCAAGTGACTTGTTCTTCGCCTTAGAATCAATCTGTATTCTCCATGTATCGTTGCTGTTGTGGATCGGTGACATTGCATTTGAACTAGAAAAAGAAAAATTTAAATCTTTATTATTTAAAAAAAATGTTTTTACATATTCTGCGGTAAAATACATTTACTTCAAGACAGGAAATATTTAGTAAATGTCAACGTAACCTATTTATAGAAAAAAAATTGTTTTAATTTCAATAATATCTCAATATTAAAGCCTTTAAATATTTCCTTTATTAAGAACTAAACAAGGAAAATGTCCATAAATATCCTTCTATTTATGTTCTATTTCTGAAATCTTTATTTTATTGTATTTTTCACTTTATTTCATGTACTTAAGCCTCTCATTGGATTATTAGTGTATATAGAAAACAACAACAAAAAGTAATTGTTTATTTATTTTAAGCCAGTGTTTGATAGCTCCCTTTGATGTAAAAGCAAAACGTATTTATTTAGATGACATGTTTTTCCTTGTTCACACACAGTGAATGACAAGGGAAGCGCTATAAACTTTATTTGATTGAACCGAAAATTCTTTCTGTTGCATTGTTTATTTCTCTGAAAGAGTAACCACCGGCATCAGTAACAATTTTGAAAATTCTTATTACTTTTGAATATCATATTCTTTCTTTATTTTTAATAATCAGGTATTTATAACATATTACTGCTTATATTTCAATTACATGAAGTTTTCGCTTAATTTAATTTATTCTAAGATGATTTTAGTTGGGGTTCGGTCAAGGTAGATCCAAAAAACACAAATTTAAAAAATTTATTTTTTAATAAAGGATTATCTGCCAACGTTTCGGCTTACATTGTAAGCCAACTTCAGGGCTGTAGAAATACAATGTCATGAGAATACAATAATAATTGAAATTAGTATAATAGAGAATTATAATATAATTTTTAATTTATTCTGTTCTTTCCTCATTCAGTTTTTATTGTTGTACCGATAGAAGTTCATGATTTAGGCTTATTGAAAACGGATTTGAAATTAATTCATCTTTACCATTTATCTTAAATTTGAGAAACCTAATAGGCTTATTGTATGAACTATCAGCTCTCTATTTGTTATTAAATTACATTTCGCATTTTAAATATATCCCTAATATAATCTCTGACCATATAGATGCAGATGCGTGCCAATTTTTTTTTTATTTTACTAATATATATATTTTTTTTGTAGACGGGCTAGTAACTTCAACTTGATCTTACTCCTAACAATTATAATCTTATGGAATACTCTCTTTTCGTGGCGGTAAATGGTTACAATGCTGCGTTCATAAAAGGGATTGCCTTTAATTTTCATTTTTTAATTTGCGGCTTCTTTAAGTTTTCTTAGTAGGGCATGAAGTACTGGACTCTTGAGTCGAAAGACACGTTGCACATTGGTTTTTTTTCTTTCTGTGCTTCCGTTTTTAATGTCCCAGAGGTTCCTTGTTACTCCTAAGAAACACCCTGCCCTAATTGGGAACCATTTTTCATTTAATGGGAAAAAAAAAATCAGCCGAATAGAACGGGGTGTTGACGACAGCACAAGTCTTCTCAAGTGTGCCGTTGGTCGAAAATAAATATATCCTTAACTATCCCCCCCCCCTCTAGGCCTATTGCGGGATTTTTTTCTCTCTTACACTGTGTGTGTATACTTCTGATGTTTTAGGTGAAATTTGGCTTTTTCCTAAAACTTTACTAACACGATTCTACAAAAAAGTTCAAACTAAAGACTCCCTAAAGTATTTCCACAAATCTTAAACTATTTTTATTCCTTAAGTTTTCTACACAAATGAACCACCAACTAATACTAAAACATGACGCCACTTAAGTAACAGAATTTCTAAATTATTAAATTTAAAGTTTTATATTGTAGTTATTACAATGCATATAATAATTATATCAATATTAANTATGTGGATATATATATATATTTAAAATACTGTTAATTTTAAATCCATACTCACATTGAGTAAGGGACCTGAGGTTGGGCTTTAAAAGGATGGCTGTTCCCTGCCCTCTTTGCAGCCACTCCCCTGCAGATGGGGGCAAATACCATTTTTCTGAAATTTTCATAAATATGTAATATAAATAAAAAAATCATCAAAGACAACAAATAATACTAAGGTAAGGATTTGCATCCATAAATTACAGCCTCAACGTGTATAATCTTTATTTTGCTAGGTTCTGGTAAGCTACCATTTGAAGCTTTACAAGTATATTAACTAACACTTTGTGTACTGCAAAAAAAAATGTTATAAATAAAACAATTCTATAATAATAAAAATCAGTTTACTGTTTAATTCTAATATCACTTATACAAATGATATCATTTTGATTTAATATTAAATATAATTGTCTCTGTGACAGACTAATTCTTATTCATCCAACTAAATGGGAAGAAATTAGGGAATAAAAAAAAACCGTTTTAATACCAAAATGGTTACTATTATCGATCTAATATTTGAGTAGTTTCGAAGTTTAAAATATAAATTTTTAATTGCCATAGTTTTGTTGGATTTATGTATCCTTAATATACAAATTGTGTGTTAGGCTTCAGAGAGTTTGTTTAAATGCAAGTAATCTTGTATTTTTTAGTTATAGGATTCATTATGAATCGCTTATTTAACAATAAAAAAAGGATTAAATTAAATACTAATTTGAATTGAGATTGAATTTAAATGGAATTTTCCAACGTGAGGTATTTGATTTCATATTCTTACGTTACAATTCTGGAGATCAAGATTTTTAATTTTAAAAGAGCTCTAACTGTAATTCGGTTACTTCTATCGGCCGTTTTTGTTCGATTCTTGTAAGTTAAATAATTATACTTCATTTACTGAATGTATCCCCGATTTTCGTTGTAACCTAATCCAGAGTGCCATGAAACGTCCAAAAAGTTTAAAGCCGTGTAAATTCAAGAACGATAGCCCGCTAGTCTTCTCCAGTACCATTTTCACAAACATTTTTACACTTTACACCAATTTTGTATCAAGATTAAAGAAAAAAGGTATTAGGAATTTTAAAAATTATTCAAATTTTGAATATGACATAAATAATAATAAAAAAATTATAGTACTGAGAAAATTCCTTAATATAGACTATACAGGACTAACATTTTGATTATGTAAGGGGACAATTCGTAGTGAGGTGATTTTTTAAAATTTTGTTCTGTATCATTGATTTGAACTAACTCCCAACACTAAGTCTATAGTGAATTTAAGAAGAATNAAGGGAGCACTATATATATATACATATATATCAGGGATAGATGGTAAGATAAATAGATTAATGTTGGTAATCATAGTACTTTATACTTTTCATCACAAATCTCAATAGAAAGTCAGTTTGAAACAATACAAAACCTGATAACCATTCCTCACACACTGATAAAATGGTACGCGATTTGTGTGCCTATTTCCCAAGCAATAAAAAATAATTTAACTGAAAAAATTATAACCTTTATGGTTTATCTTAATTTTAATATGATTTGGGTGGTTAATTTTTCTGAGTATGTACACTGTTATGAATAATAATACATTAATTAATATAAATGTACAATAAAAGGCATAAAATATAAGTAATTAGCAACTAATTGGCTTACTTGCAGTTGACGAATCGCCCTCTCTGACTGGATGCGAAGGCAACAAGGATGGATAGTATCAAAAGACAGAGACATATCGCGCTGAGACCTCGTCTGGCGGTGAACCACATCCTGCGTACAGAGGACAGTGCTTAAATAATATGTCACTCAACTGTCAGCAAGAGACTGACTGATAATTCATACAACTAGCTACTGGCTTAACACCACTATATATGCTGTAGGCTTTCGGTTTCTAGTTTTAGCTTAACAAGTTTTATTTGTGTTCTATGCATGATGATAAAGCTTCTCATCCATCGTAAACCTACTCTCAAGACATTTTTTCATCTTTGCTAGAAGATCACGATAAATGATACAGGGAATATTTATCGACTTGAGCTAAAAGTTTAAGTAAAAGCAAAGTTAACCAGTCCCTAAACCACTGGAAAGCTGAAGTATTCATTTAAGGAACTGGGAGATAGTGTAGATAATACATTTAAGAAAGGAATACTATTTTAAAATATAAATGGTATTGGTGTAGGGTAGATGAATTTTCTCTCTGTACCGTCAATGATTGGGGAGGCTTTTTCCACCATTTTAGGGGAATTCCGTGTTTCATTGTTTACAAACACAGAATTAAATTTCAAGGAAACAATGGAAATAGAAAATATTGGCAAAGTTTAATAGATTACTGTATTGCTGTTTGCCTGCTCGGGTGTGAAAAGAATTTTTTAAGAAATTAATTTTGATTAAAATGGAGGGCATGTTCGGTATTGTAAACAATCAAAGGGGTTAGTTCTTCAATGAATATATATACGGAAACCGAATTCATTATTTAAGGTTTTATTGGCAACACTTGAAGGAATTCATTTTTGGTTTCTATAATATATTAAGGATTGGATGGGTTTTGAGATAGACCAAAATTTACAATGGTAATATCTTCGTTTTTATTTTAGTTATGGAAAAAAAAATTAAGGCACATATTAGATAGGAAACGATATGACTAACCTTTATGTCAAGTTAAATAAAAATAACTTAGTTGATGTTGAGATTTAAGAATGTAACTACGAGGTCAAAGCGCTCATTAACTCTGAATGAAAAAAAAATTCGTAATTTAGATGCCCATCTTAATGAAACAAGGGAAAACTGCCTATTTTACGCAGCTCCTGCATGAGTCTTTCTATGTAATAAATAAATAAAAACATTCTAGGATTTTTTGCTCTCTAATGCGATAATATCTTCCTTCCTTTGAAATTACAAGTAATTTTTTTTAAAGTTATTTTCTAAGATTTATATTCTATGGAATTATTACGAAAAAAACTCATATTAAATTATGTAATACGAGGTTTAAGTTTGTCCACCCTATTTGTATAAAATAGAAACCAAATGATACATTTAGGCTTTTTATTAGAGTGTTTGACTTTACAAACTAAATTTAATGTCCTGGGAAGGTTTTAAATATATATATATATATCCTTCCTTCCTTTGAAATCGTCATAATTTAGAAGATGTGATTATCTATAAGTATACCCTGTTCAAAACAACTTTGGTTCTGAGTACGCTGTTATTTTTCCATACAAGCCTGCTCAGAGCGGGACTCGAACCGCAGCGACAGAATTGAGAGACCATGAAAAACAAATCACCTCAGCTAAACCCGTGTCTCCCAAATTTTCCTAAGAAAGGTTAGAGAGTTAAATAATCTTTAATAGACAATTTTTTTTTCTATTTAAGATATTAATATATAAAATAGGTTGTATAATATTGTACTACTTCTACACAAACCAGCAATTGTAAATACATTAAAAAATCAAGCTTTTATCCCCTCATAATTTATTTGTATTTCAGGACAAGTAGATACATAATATAAGCTATATAACTAAACATCAGTCCAGACAGTTACATATTGTAATATTAATTATATGTGGTCAGATAAACCACTATGTGACTTACGAAAAATAGATAAATATTTTCATCTTCCTAAGTAAAAATATACAATAAATTATTTAGCAGGAAACTTTATTTTTAATGAATAATTATTAAATAAAATAATGTATTTTATGAAAGTAAAACGGATTATATATTTATGTAACGTTGCATGGTGGACTGACCACCTTTGTAAACTCTCTTAATCTCTTTGCGCGTTAAGGTATGTCTGCTGATCGCTGGTACTTCTTGCCCATTAGTAACAAATAATGAAGAAGATGGTTTATAGATTGACGGAGACTGTAATGACATGGCCAATGCAGATCTGATACAATCACTTCAAGGGAGCACTGACAAATATTTTTAATGAAGTTTAATTTATTAAATTTACTCCAAAAAGTCGGATGATTGATGAGTAGAGCAAAAATTTTAAAAAGGGTTTAAAATTTTTAAATCTCGTTGGTTTTGCTGTTACGCAAAGGGAACGTTCATTCTGATAGTTTTTAAGAGATTGAATAGAAAAATTTTGTTTTGAATATTATTTTATTGAATAAAATTATTCAAAATTTCTTCACATTTGAAATTCCTTCCACTCAATGGAAAATAAAAATGATTTAATTCCTGAGAAAATCTGCATAGCTGTTAGGGGTTTAGTGACGTAAAGGGAAATTTATGAGGGCCCCATAGAGATGCCAACGCCCCTTTCGGCCAACAGGTATACTCTGCAGGGCATTCTCCTCTTAATTAAAACCAACAATTGGAATGCATTTGTAACCTTCCTGGTCAACAGCAACCTCCACGGACAGTAACCTACACGGACATGCCTATACTTCTTCTGCAAGTGACGTGTCTACTGTATCTGAAGGAATCTTCACGCTTAGTCTCTCCTATTATATACATGGAATACAGAGTAGACTACAATAGAATGTCCATTTCCAGAAATACATTTAAATTTCGATATGACATTTAATAAATGTAATATACAGATACTATCGGTGACATTGCATTTGAACTAGAAAAAGAAAAATTTAAATCTTTATTATTTAAAAAAAATGTTTTTACATATTCTGCGGTAAAATACATTTACTTCAAGACAGGAAATATTTAGTAAATGTCAACGTAACCTATTTATAGAAAAAAAATTGTTTTAATTTCAATAATATCTCAATATTAAAGCCTTTAAATATTTCCTTTATTAAGAACTAAACAAGGAAAATGTCCATAAATATCCTTCTATTTATGTTCTATTTCTGAAATCTTTATTTTATTGTATTTTTCACTTTATTTCATGTACTTAAGCCTCTCATTGGATTATTAGTGTATATAGAAAACAACAACAAAAAGTAATTGTTTATTTATTTTAAGCCAGTGTTTGATAGCTCCCTTTGATGTAAAAGCAAAACGTATTTATTTAGATGACATGTTTTTCCTTGTTCACACACAGTGAATGACAAGGGAAGCGCTATAAACTTTATTTGATTGAACCGAAAATTCTTTCTGTTGCATTGTTTATTTCTCTGAAAGAGTAACCACCGGCATCAGTAACAATTTTGAAAATTCTTATTACTTTTGAATATCATATTCTTTCTTTATTTTTAATAATCAGGTATTTATAACATATTACTGCTTATATTTCAATTACATGAAGTTTTCGCTTAATTTAATTTATTCTAAGATGATTTTAGTTGGGGTTCGGTCAAGGTAGATCCAAAAAACACAAATTTAAAAAATTTATTTTTTAATAAAGGATTATCTGCCAACGTTTCGGCTTACATTGTAAGCCATCTTCAGNTTAAACATATAAATTATTTTTTATAATGACTTTTTATTATATTGTATCGTAAAGTTCATATTGAAGTTTGTTTTTAACTGCATTCTGAAAAGTCTCATAGTTTTCTTCATTTTTAAGTATATTTTTGTGAATAATTATATAAAACTATCCCCAGAAAACTGTAGTACATTTTTATAGAAGTTTGTCAAATATTTATCGGTTAGTGAATGAATTTTTTGACGAGTCGAATGACAGCATGTATTGAAGTTCGGACTTCTTTTTTTGAAGTTCAGAATGCTTGTTTATATATTTAAGAGTATTGCAAAAATAAAGATGTGCAGTGGTCACAATTTTCATTAATTTATAATGACCTCTGCCGATAGTCTGCCTTTTAAATATGACATGAAATTAATTACCCGTCTTTGAATTTAAAAATCTCTGAAGCTTTTGAAAATTTTACCTCAGCAAAATATTAAAATTTTAGGTTTCCTCTATAAAACCTCCTTTGATTGATAGTTGAAAATGTGAAATATAAGTATTGCCTGATAATAGCTAATAGTTAAATTTAGAGTTTCCATTTTTATCATTATCTGAAATAGGTCACATACATTTAAATATACTATTCTACTTACATAATGTGTTGAAAAGCATGCAATTTGCAATTCATGTTCTAAAACTGCACCATCATATGTTTTTAATTAATTTCATAAAATTCTCGAAGAATTTCCCAAGGAATTAGTATTTTGTAATAGGTGTCTGTGCTTTGAATAGGGGTGATTTCTTTCTAAAGAATCACTGTCAAGGATCAATGTGATACTATTTATACGCTCACGGATAAATAGTATCAAAGTGAACTCACTTATATGTCCCATATTCAAAAGTTTTTTTTAAAAGTTTTTCCTTTTACTTTATAAAATTGTTTCAGTTCCTAAAATGTTATTATTATTATTAATTAATAATTATTATAAACTCCTACTTCGATAGTTCTGTTGTAGGTGGCAAGGACTAAAGGTCACTCAAAGTATACTAACTCTCATAAAGCTAAGGGACGAATCAACAAATGGTAAAAATAAGAATAGTTTTAAGCAAATGTTACGTAAACTACATATATTTAAAGATAGTGTACTTTTTTTTACAGCTACTAAAAATTAAAATAATGACAGACACCAAACATCTTAATAAATAAGTAAATCTGTTTTTAGTGATTGCGTGGTTATTCTAATACCTATTTCAATTTTAATGTGACTGTTAATTGATTTATTGAGCTCAAAGAATCAAATAAATATTAAATATAAATTTTAATTGGCAGTTATATGATTGCTATATTATAATCACATTAATTAATAATAATAGCATAGTTAAGGAATGCTGGAGAAGATGCGATTATGAAAATATTTTTACCAAATAATGAGCTATAAAATACCTTGAGAACTAATTGAAGGAACCCTCCTCCCCTCCCCCTTCGTTAGGCTAATTTTGTTATATTTCCTGCTGGCATTGTTTCTTGGTGAATTACAAAATAAGAACCCTTAATTCTGCTATACCACCCCTAGTCTTTCTATGTCTTTAACCTTTGTTTTGTGACATATTTTTTAATTTCTAAACAGTATAATTTAAATTTTATGAAGTAACCTTGAATATGTAATTCTATGTGCCCTAATTATGGACCAAATGACATTTCAGACTCAAATAAATCAGGATGCCTATACATAACTGGATATGTAAGTATGATATCATGTCATAAATCCATTTTCCATTAAAATAACAATAGAGATTGGTATGTGGTGCGTGAAAGTTGGACCTGCTAAAAAGCTAGTTCATTTTATTTTATTAATTTATTTATTTTATTTATTTATTTTATTTTTATTTTTTTGGTTATCTTCTCTATCAACTGCTTTGGGTCATGAATGAAGGGGCTGTCTACAGGTTGTCCCCGATTTTTAACATGGCTCAGGACAGGCTTTTATTTTTCGATAAAAACAAAAGCTTGCCCAGATGATCGGATTCCACGAGATTTCATGGAGCCCCACTGCCAAATTCTACTAGTAGATGCACTGAAAAAATAACAGTTTCTCAACTTTTCTCTTGGCATCTAGAGAGACAATACTACATGTATTTAGTATAAATATGTTATTAAATCGCATAAGTATAAACTCTCTAGGTGCTTTATCGACGTGGTAACCGTTTGTGAAGAGATAAATGGTATCTCCCGTGAAGTAACAATGATTCTGAATGGTGGTATCCTCAAAGCCATCTTACAATACTGTACTGAGTCTTGACAGATAAAATAAGTGTATTTTGATATCAGTCAATAAAGCATATGAATTCAAAAGTGCAAGATGTTCTATGCCTTACATAAATATTGTGTATTGTTGATAATATTTAGGAAATCTTCTACAAACTGAAAATATCTCGCCCAAATGCCCTTTCTAATATTTTTTCACTTTCCAAACCTCCATAAGACAGAGATTTGAAATTCAGTTCTTTGTAAAGATCAAGGTATGAAGGCTTGTTACACAATGTTCGTGTACCATATGAATTTACATATCCCAGTAATGTGGAGTCTAATATATTAATTTTCAGTCACTTTGAGGAAAAATCCACATTCATATTGGTTACTAGATCTTCGAAAATTCTAATGAATATGCTTACTAAAATAATAACGATAAGGGGGATCGGATTTTAAAATAACTCAAAGCCGTCAATTTTAAATAACATGGAGTTTGCTGATTCATTAATTACTATTCACAGATTTTAAACAGCTTAATCAAAAATGGTTATCATTTTGAAAATATTTCCCCGTGTAGCAATTGTCCATTGAGAGTTTAAATATCATGGTGATTTCGAAAGCAGATATGGAGGCGTACAATTTACTCCTGTTATATTTCGTGGCAGTAAAATCTGTTCTTCAATTAAATGCATTTAATCCCGTTTTACTAGATTAAATGTGTGTGCGTTTGAGAAAGATAGAAAGAGCTTGTATGTTTGCTTGTAAAGGTACCTCCATCTTTATTGTTACACATTGAAAAATTAATTATTTTCGATCGGTTTTGTTTTACTCTTGTATGCCGACACACACCCACAAAAATACACACACAGACACTTTTAGTAACTCTGTGTTTGTGCATGTGGGTGGTGCATGAGGGTGTGCGCGTGTGGGTGTGTGCACGCGCGCCTATGTATGTGGGGGAGGGCGGTTTATGTGTGAATCAAAAACAATCATGAACTACAATTTTTTTTTCATTGTTTTACTTTACGCTGGAAATATTTTAACGAATTAGACAGCTTTGGTCTATTACATTCCAAGTGACAACCACGAAAGTGTGAATTAAGTCAAGTGGTAGTATTGGTACCGCATTCCCTTCAAGATTGTAAAATCTAACAAAATACTTAACATTTAAGGACCCATAAAATTTCATGAAATAGGCCCTATCAAAAACTCAATTTATTTGAGTATACTTGTTTTTCAAAAGTATGTAACCCTGCGATGCATTCAAACTTATTAAATACTTGGGGTTTATGGCTAATGCTATAAAGTTATATGATACCGGTAAACAGGTGTCATCCTGAGAGATTATGACGACTGAGCCGTAAAAATTTACGATAAGGTTTTAGACTGAATACTAATAAGGAAAATATACGGGAAAAAAATTATTGATAATCTTGAATTAGTCTTCAGTATCATTTATAAACTAAACCGTTATTCCTGCATACAGTTATCCAATTTAACTTGATAACTTATCACTAATAAAGGACGTAAAATATTTAAACGGCTTTGCTCTACACCATTTTTTTTCCTCATCGAAGTAACATAAAAACAATGTGATTCATCCATAGAGTTCAATTGATACACATAATAATTAGCAATAAGTATATAATAACAAATTTATTAATATTTTCTAGAGAAGATATCTACTTTTCTGCTTTAAATTTATGAAATTAAATAATAATGAAGAATGTATTCAAAGTGGCAAANACATATTGCATTATGTGCAGTTGCACAAGACTTTAAGGCTCTTAAGTACTAGCTTATTAAACTAGCCCTAATGAAGAGAAAATAAATTCTAAAGTAATTGTACAAAATTATTTGACCAAAATCCTGAATAACTTACAAGCTATTTCTTAAAATACACACATACACACTCTTATATATGTATATTATATATATATGTGTGTGTGTGTGTGTAAAGAAGCGGCTCTTAACCAATTATTGAAAAACGCCTGATAAGACTCTTTGATACCCTTTAAGCAATGGCCTAAGGTTTTCCCATGCATATATTTTTTTAACGTTTTTTACTAAAATACCTAAATTATATGAATTAGTTATTATTAAATATGTTAATTATTTAGAAAACAATTCAATAATATCATTCACAATCATTGCTATGAATATTTATTATAATAAACCTTCCAAAATATGGGGCAGGTTTGTTAGGCAGTTTAACCAGTGCGGTTTTCTGAGTGGACGATTAAAACTCGCAGTGCAAGGTTTTTCTCTTTCTGTGATTCTGTCAGTAACGATCTAGAAGACTCCTGTTGTACTCAATGACATATCCAGCCCTAATTGAGTACCAGCCCATTCCATTGGTTTTGGAAATATTAACGAATAAATAATCAATTGCCAAAATGTTAATGAATGAATAAATCACATTTAATCTAAAAAAAAGAACATTAATCAAAAGAATACTCGGTTATTACATCCAAGAA
Source organism: Oncopeltus fasciatus (assembly GCA_000696205.2). NCBI lineage: Eukaryota > Metazoa > Arthropoda > Insecta > Hemiptera > Lygaeidae > Oncopeltus > Oncopeltus fasciatus. The sequence continues at coordinate 58,194 of KZ808654.1, read as the reverse complement.
GAAATAATAATGAATGAAAGTGAAGCACTGCCTGAAATACACGTCAACATGTACGTTTTAGTATCTCAGGACGCCCTGTGGAAAGGGTACACATACATTAGTTATTAAAAATTCAAAAATCAGCTTTCAACCAAAAAAAAAAAGTTTTGAAATGACAATTGTATTATGCTTTTTTTTATAGCCAATTTATCTAAATTTCAATTTTTCAAAATTTCTTCAATTATTTTCAGCTGTGATTTACACAATTCTACACCCATTATATTTTTGTAAGTTTTAATGGAATACTAAAAAATTTATTTTTCTAAAAAAACCACACCCCTTATATTTTTTGCTTTTGCTCATAAAAATTAATGCCATACAAATTTTCATGATGAAAAATCATGATCAGCAATGTTGAATATTATTAAATTAGGCCTCTTTCTGAGATCCATTGTTCTCTAATGGTCTTATTATCTAATGACTTCATCTATGGCTTACAGAAAGAAACTTTAAAAGCAGTTATACATTTATACCTCTTAGATTGCTATATATGCTTTTCATCATGTGCATTGGTTTTGTTATGCTTTCGATTGATCGCGCTGCAAGGCACTTCCATAATTAATTTTACGCCATTTATTTTTATTTTCACATTGCAACTTGCTTTCGTGGTGAACATACCTATGCTATTGCCCCCCTAACGCTAAAGTGACCTATTTCTCTTTTATTTTCTCTGATGGTTAAACAATAAAATTTAAAATTTTAACCAACGAAATTATCCAGATATCCAGATTATAATCTAAGGGTTGATCGCCCCTAAACCCGATCCTACCTACCTACCTATACAGATATCAGTTGGCAAATTCCGCTTCTCCAAATTAATAGTTTGCGGGGCTTCAATAAATTACGGTATTTGCAGATTTCTACATAGCGGTGAAGCAGAAATCTCGAAACAGACGAGATCCAATCCTTTTGGTGGAACTTACAGTTGGAAGAGATGTGAACGATGTTTTTTTTCTTAATCAAAGAATCGGCCGATGCCCCAAGGAACGCTGAAAATTGTAGTAAGTGGATTTTAAAATTATTATTTCGCCATTTATTTTTACCAGTTTACCTTATAGTCCACATCTTCTATGGTTTGCTTTGTACTGTCAGTAAAAGCCCCTAAAAAACTAAAACGTCGAATTTGCTCAGTTATCTTAGAGAAAAACTAAGGATCCAACATATATTCATAAATATAAAAATGACAGTTTGAAGACACAAACACTCACACATTCTGCTCCACATATATATCTATGTAAAAACACACACATTTTCTCTGTGTTATATATATATATATATATTAAGATTCGCAGCTTACAGTTTGGTTGTACCATACACGTTGTAAACTCTTTTAATTCAAAAGATATTTTTCACCCCATGCATTGCCGACTTAAACATAGGTACATAAGCACAAGCCACAAAGCTTTACCCTTCAGCTTGTATTATTATTTATTTAGTCAACATTTTAGGGAAATGTAGATATATTAGACGCCACGAATATATTAAAACACACCTCTACATAAACATTATGAACTGGTGAATCGCGGCTAAATATATATTAATCAAGAACAGGTGAAATAGAGAATGCAGTACACACAAAAGAAGAAAAGTCACTATATATATGTGTGTGCGTTTGA
>KZ808654.1:30677-56364 GCA_000696205.2 Oncopeltus fasciatus | reverse complement strand
TTTTTTTTTTTTTTAAAGGCATATCAACCATATAGGTCATATATATATATATATTTATATATATTTATTTATTTATTTATAGTTTTAATAAACCCTAACATCTTCACTCATACGTATTTTGTATTTTTTCCTCACTTTTTCCAGCTTGTATTAGGATGTTGACCACTTATTTCAGTCAATCTTTAGTAAAACCCATACTACCTTCACGCAACTTCTTATTTACTGGACTTTACTTAACGCGCTTTACATAAGTGAACCTTTTTCTTTTCTTTTTTTTGCAAGATTTCAAGTCAAATGCCATTTATATCCTGTATAAATTTGTAGCCTATATATTTCAAATGCAATAATAATATGCCCGCTATACTTGTGAAAAGACTGTGTCTGTGAAATCATGTCAACGAACTGAGCAGTCTCGCAAATGTGTCCGGTTCTATATACCCTCAGGGTTATACTCCACATAAAGGACATGTTATTCCAGCAGATTGGGTCTTTGGAATGTAACCTCCAGTGTGCCCTCACAAATAAGCTTAAATATTTACTCTTCGCAAATGGCTATCGCTTTTGTTTGAAATATTTTGGAAAACATTTGATTTATTAACGGTAGTACAGGTTTAATATTAATATAGTATTTCAATTATGCAACATTTCCGATAGTTTTGCAAATGTTACCTAATAGAATTATGAAATAATAATAAATAAAACAACTGTAAAGTAGGATCTACTGAAACAAAACAGGTTTCTTATATTTCTTCCAAATAGATATGATAAATAATAAATGTCTAATTTGAACTTAACCCAGAATGGCCAGTAAGAAAAATATAATCACTAATTTATAAATATTAATTTGGTAATGGTTTATTATATCATGTAAATTTTAAACAATTAATGAGAGGGAATATAATAAAAAAATGTATCTATCCCAGCCAGGACAAGATCGTTTCCTGGCTGGGACAGATACATTTTTTTAGTCTCTTCCCTCTCATTGATTGTTTATAATCATTACTGCTTATGTTCACAAACACTGACTCTAATTGATTGAGATGTAAATATACAGTATAGAAAAATGATCATACAACTGAAAATGATCATACAAGCAATCAATCCTATATATAGTTTCTTAATTTATTGTAAAATAAACAACTCGTATGTCTTAGTTAAATGAAATAAAAAATACATTTATAAAAATTTTATAAAACAAAATTATTTGAAATTTCATCATAACCAAAAATGTTATGAATGTTATATAATTTGGTAGAGGCTTTTTGTAAGGGTTCGGTCAAGATCGATCCGAAAAAATACAATTTAAAAAAAAAAGTGTTTCTTTTGTTATCTGCTGACGTTTCGGCTTACATTGTAAGCCATCTTCAGGGCTATCATAAAAGCGAGAGGGGACGTCGTTGCAACCTGGATCAAACGTTCACGACCCTTTGATCCAGGGAGTCATGAATATGGGAACCTAGTGAAATGATAGCCCTGAAGATGAATTAATATGTAATACTAAACGTCGGTAGATAATAAAAATACAATTTTTTTAAATTGTATTTTTTGGAACCACCTCGACCGAACCCCAACAAATTCTAATGATCTACGGTCAAAAACTCAGTATTTGAAGTTATTCAATTTGGTTTCTTTTTGAGATCTCTTGTTCTCTATTATTTTATCTATATAATGCCCTCATCTATGGTATGCAGAAAGAACAGAAAAACAAATTAAATGCGGAATATGGTCTGTAACATTCGAAAAACTAGGGAGCAAACCAACGACTTATATGAAATATAATATATAATAAAATATAATACCATAATACACAGACACACCATCCACATATTCTCACCCATATATACGCACACCAACACCTTATTTTCACTTTCTTCAAACAAGGATAAGTGAATAAGCTTCAATAAGTGAAAAAACTTCTACAACTCGTTAGAATTTTGTTAATATCAATAGCTAATTTTGTTCAGGAAAGAAAGTCCAATATGCTTTAAGTCTATTTAAATTCCATAATTGAAATAATAACAATTTTTTAATTGTCACAAAACAATACTACAAACATGAAATAAAATTCATTTTCAAATCATATAGAGGATCGTGAGTGGAGCCTTGATTTAAAATGTGCACTCTCAATGTTCTTTAAAAAAAAAAAAAAAAAAAAAAAAAAAAAAAAAAAAAACTAAGTACTGTATACAGTGCTTTTATAGTCTTTTAAATATAGAAAAGTAAACTCCAATGAATCGTGTTAGAAAGTTTCTTAGTGATTTATTCTCTTTAGAGAGAGGTGGCTGTTGCAGATTATAAGCAGGCTATGTTTACCGAGTTTATAATGTATTTTTACTTTCTATACTTAATTTTTGAATATTTTGTAGTCCCTTGAACAAACAGTTTTAAATAGGTCGAACAACCCCTCGTCAAAATATTCCTTTTTATTTTATAGGTATAGATATTTTATAAATCCTTGAAAATTAGATACTACATCTACGTGTATTCTTGTAATACATGTTTTATTTTATTTTTTAATCAAGTTTGCTTAATATTATGTATGGCATTCCTCGCTCATATTTTTTTAAGTATTTATTTATTTATTCGGTTGTTACGTTCTGTAAGTAAATTTTACATTTTGTGATTGCTCACAATAATGTTCAATTGCTGTGATTTGGCATTGACATGAGGGAGAGAACGACCAGTGCCGCAACTCCGAAAAGAGAAAAAAAAATTTTTTAAACATGAAATAAAAAAAAAAATATATATGTTAATAAATAAATTTAACAAGGTTCTCTTGTTACAGAAGATCACGGGACCATATCCGTTTAAGTCGCCGTGTAGGATTATCAGGATGGGTTTGGGAGGATAGTTCATCGGCTAAGGGATTAGGATGTTGTATGAGGCGGGAATGGAATTTGGAGAAATGATTGAGAATTAAGTCTTTGACGAGGTCAATTTTGAACTCATACACACATCTTTAAAATTTTAGAAATAGTCAATTGACTAGCGTTTCTGTTCCTTCTTTTTAAGGACAGAAGATAAAACACTGGTCATATTTCATTTTATCATAATGCTTACTTATAACATTTATAATAATGCATAAGTTATATCTCACAATTTCCCTAAGAAAAATAAAATGGATTTTTAAAATAAGTGAAAAAATGATTAAACTAAAGAATCAGAATTACAATTTTTGGTAAATCTCGTACTTTTAAAAATATATTGTACCTCGTTCTAGATAAAAATGTATTAATTAGTATCAATGTTCAGGGAAAAAAAGTAATTAGTTCTTAAAATGTTTCTTTTAATAATTTATTTAAAGATAAATTCTTCTATTAAAAACATTCACATTTGACTGCAAATTTAAAAAATAACTAAAGTTTAGTTTTAGCAATATCAACAATATTAACAAATCCTTTACATTGTTACCAGCCAAATGAAATTCATTTATTTCAATAACTAGATAAAATTACCTATATGCATAATATATAAATCCAGCGTAAGTTAACTATGTTACTATGACATTATTAAATCCAATGGGTTCTATTTTTATACTGCACAACTATAGTAGGGCCACCAGTTCCCTCTTGAAAATAAAATTGTGGGCGAAGAGGACAGATAACTAAAATAGTATATCAAAATGCCTGGACTACGTCTTTTTGATGACACATATTGCGTAAGAGTTTCTGCGATTAAGGTATATAGTTCAATGAGACGACTATTAGTATTATTCAAAACATAAATAATTGTAATTTTATATCATATTTCCAAGCATGTTGAAATATAAAAATTCACGTTACTCGAGTTTTGGAATCATCTTACAAAAAAAAATTTGAAGAAATGCTGAGGTTGTACTCACGGCGAAATTTCTAATTTATTTTTTTAACTATCGTTTTCTTTCCTTCTCTATCTCTCTATTCTACTACAATTCATAATCCTAACTTCTAAACAACAAAAATTATAGTGAAGCACACGAAAAGATATTTTACATAATACTTTTCAAAGTTAAATGAAATGTTGCTTATCCTGCTTCTACTAATTTATAATTAATTGGAATTCAAGTTGACATGAGGAAAATACAAGTAAGTGGCATTAATACAAGAGAGAGAGAAAGTTTTAATGTAGCCATATGCACAATATATAAAGGATCGTATGTGAAACAAATGAGATCATTGTATGTGACATTCCAGTTAGCCCCCTCACCCTTATAAACTTTTACAAAGTCTGTAGCCAGGGCTTGAGAATTGTGAATGATAATTAGAGAACTCCCCAACTTTCTTTCACAACAGAAGCTTGCTCAGCTTCTCACCAGGAAATCATAACTGATTCTTTTGAAAAATTTCGAAGGAAAATAGTTACTCACGTTGTTCTAAACTCATTTTTTTTTTTTAAATTTCGATATTTTCTTATATCTTTTGCTAAAATAACATATGGGCTTATGTGTATATATTTCATATTATTGTACAGTACACAATAATATTAAGCCGTATCATCCTATACTGTACTATGTATTCATGTATGCGTGGAAAGTCTCCATTTTCCATACACATATATACACATACACATGTGTATTGGTATCCGTTTTAGCAGTCAAAAAATTCAATTTTGAAATAATGTCAGTGAAACTTGACATCTGAAGCTTAAATAGAAAAAAAAGGATTAATTTGTGACCTTGCAATTTCATTTACTTGTTAAAAAAAATTTTTCATACTTGAGTGCTATTTAATTGAGCACAATGAACTTTAGTAATCTTTTATTAAGAAAACTAAAAGATGAAAAGAAAAATTTCACAGAGAAACTGATCAATCAGCTTGATAGAGATTTCAAATAGATCACTCTCAAAATGTTGGATAAAACTTCCTATTTTTGTGAAGAAAATTGGCAACTCTCTTAATATAAAAATTAATCCTCAAAATTCTTGCAAAAACTTCTTACTACGTATCCAACTTGGAAAAAGCCTGTCTCATAAATCAATGACCTTTGACACCTCCCTCTTCTAAAGTCGCACACCATTTTATCTCACATAAATTTGACCATCCTGCAATGTCATCAGATGCCAATCTCTACAAACCTCCCTCACAACTATAATTGACTTCCTGACCTCTTGGCTTGCCGTCCACAGTACAAGAGAGCGTTACCCAGAGATCATTCTTGCAAATACAACAACCTTTTATTTGTTAACGGGAGTCTATGGAAACACGACTTTTCAACGTAAGAAAAAGTGAAATGTAAATAGAATTTTGAAGAATAAAAAAAAAATAATGATATGCGAACCTGTGAGATGGCGGGCTCTGAGATTCGTGTTGGATAGATTCTATTTCAATTGAATGCAAAGTTAAAGGCATTCTTTCGAGTTGTTCGCAACCCATTGCAGCCTACCAAATATATAATACGCCCCTCTATCTGAAACAAGAAACGACCAATCTGCTACACAATAGTTTAGGAATCAGAATGGATTGAAGGTAACAAGTAAAGGGAATTACTTGAATCATGTGTAAGACATAACCAAAATTAGTTCAATAATCTTCAAGATCCGTTCTGACAAAAATATACACTTATTGCCAATGAACAAATACAGGTTTTCACGGTTGAAAAGTGGAAATTCTATTTTTTGACATTCTTCTGGCTGTCTGAATCCTCAGAGATCATTGCCTGCCTCACACATTCCATATTAAGATAAGATACCATTTTCAGTAGCGTGGAGGAAGGGGTCTGAGTTTAATAACTCCATGGCGTTAGAGGATCTGGGATTTTCTTTCAATATTTGTCTCCATAATGATAGCTGGTTTTAAAATATAATTAAAATTTCGTGAGTCTAGATTTCTTTAGTAATAAATTAGATTATTAAACTAGTGCAGTTAATTCAGATAAAATCATATTCTTCGCTCCGAAATCTATAATTAATTAGCTTTCAAAATCTATTTGAGCTTAGAGCAATACTAAGTTATGTGACTCTCAAAGCTGAATATCGACTAAGGAGATGCACCAGTTTACTCTTGGTTTAACCTTGAGGAGATGTAATTTTCAAAAAAAGAATTAAAATTAAAGAAATTAAAGAATCTTGGCCCGGCATTAATTACTGCTAAGGTGCTTTCGAAATTCCGGGGGTCCATCTAAGCTAAGTGTAGGGCTAAGTATGTGTCTCAGAGCAGAAACTCTATTGAAGAAAATACTATCCACCAACTTAGCCCTGCTCTAATTTTGAGAATGAAATCTTTGCAGATATTAGCTGAATAAAAAAAAGTTGGTAAAAATTATATTATATTATTTCCTTTTTAAATCAAAGTATACAGTGACTAGCGTAAAATCAACCTAAGCAGATAATTATATGCTATATTCTGTGTTATTTTATCATTAAACTAAAATAATATAAATGCAACGTCTCCAATATTTGTTTAATTCGATTTAAGGCTTAAAAGCCCTTATGCTTAATAGCAAAATTATTTTTTATATAAAAGACAACCATCAGTATTCGTATAATTGTTGGAACTGTGGGTCTATGTAAGATATAATAACTAATTCCGTCATGCGATAAAAATACTTTTATTTAAATTTCATTGCACCCATTCTTACGTATCACATCCGTTAAAATATATGAACAAATTTTTCATTTATGGTATTTCGATTAAGATTTGTTTATTTTGGTATCTTTTCTATCGATTTTTATTCTTTTTAAAGAAAATTTATTTCTTATCTACCATTTATATACATATATATATATATNTCTCCAAGGACCTAAGCTAACTCTCTTGATAATCAGTGAAGCAAGAGCAAGAAAAGATGATAAGTAGGGTTGAAAGTAGCTATTCTGGAATATAAATAGTATGTCAGAAAATATTGAAAGTGTGATTTCGGTTTAAAGTAATTTGGAAAAAATCAAATGGATTTAACTATATATATATATATATATGTACAAAACCTCAATATTTTAGACATACCAAAAATTCATATTCATTTTATGAATATCATTCTTTGTACTACGATTATTTGACATTTTAAGTCTTACTGTAATCAACTAAATTAACCAACAAATAATAAGATATGAAGATAGTTTACTCAATAATTAATAATAATAAAGGAAGACCTCCAATGACCCTTAGTGGTTGCAAGGGAGGCTAACCCAGAAAAAAAAAAAATAAAGGAAGAGACCAAACTAAATTAAAAATGTGAACAAATTTCTAAAGAAAAATTATGTTTAAAAAAAAGAGGATAGGGAAAGAAAAAAAAAAGAAAAAGAAGAAAATAAAACCAGATTATTAACTTTAAGGGTAAGTTCGCTGTAAAGAAAATAATATCCTTCTTAAGACGTCTGAAAACGATTTTATGAAGAATGGTAAAATATGTTTTATGCCAGTATGAATTCATAATAGATGATCGACTACTTATCTATTATCTTCTCTCAAATATACTTCTTAGAGGTTGCCGGGGAGAGGGGGCAAAGGATATTAAACGAATACAAAATATTTTACTCTGGCAATTTTTTTTATTTTATTCTATTACGTTGAAGGAGCCCTCTGTTTTAATATTAAAACCAGTTGAAAAATCTTGAATGCTGGAGAAAAAATTCAATTGCAGTCTCAATTTTTCATTTTATGGCCAGATTTATCTAAATAATCATTGAACTTTACGTTCTTCATGTCCCCTTTTATTATAAATTGTTTTACTCACATATATACAAGAATTGCTTAAATGGTTGTCTCACTAATTTATTTAATTTCATTGGAATTGGTAAAAATGTTTTACATCCTGAACATCTTTATAATATTAGAATAATAATAGACAAATTTCAAAATTTTAAGAAGTAATTTGAATAATTTTCAAGGCGTATTAGCGTGAACATTCTTGAATGGATAGCGAGAGGTTTATAATGAAGCAAAATCATTCAGTTACTTTGTAATGATCAGCAAAAATTATCATTATTATTTTATATAAAATGATTTTACGTAGAGGCTAAGAATCTGATGTAATTTTGTAAATCTTACATTCCACAAGATGTCACAGGTCTTGAATGATTGACTTTTTCTAACCTCTTTTTTTATTTAGTGTTAGCGTCTCTTTCAACCATTTAGGCTCATGGAGGGAGGGGCTATCTACAGGTTGCCACCCCATTCTAAACACCCATAGTCCTGGACAAGCTTTCATTTATAAATAAAAGATGGTCCTGGACGGGATTTGAAGCCGCAGCGTCATGATCGCGAAACACGAATGAGCTACCCCGAGTCCCCATACTAATCCAGTTTTCTGACTTATAGCTAATAATAATTGTCGTTGAGGACATTCACAAGGCTCTATTATAGTCAAATTAGCTCAACCGACAGTGAAAAGCTAAACTTTGCTATAGCTAAAACACCTCATTATTAAGGCTCGTCGGCTCCGACCAAGAAGTGAAGTGACACGGTAATGCACGGCAGATGGATGACACGTTGTAGACACGAGGTAGGGCGGCACCGGAAGTTATGTGGCGGGCGATAGTATTTGCATGGAGGTTGACAAAGTTCCTAATGAGAATTGACGAGGTTATCTACGCTACGTGGACTCGCCTTCATTAAGAAGTTAAGAAAGGCTTAACAGCTCCTCCCAAATTAAACTAACTTCACATGCATCTTCCCTCAAGTAACGGAAGAGTTCAAATATTTTATTTATCCTACATAATAAGGGCTTACCAAAGCTACCCCCTTTCCTTATTAAGAAAGTTTTGCTTATCTTTTTTTTTTAAATTAACTCAATCAGAAATATGTTTATAAAGTTACATCTCGGCAAATAAGTGTAATGAGGAATTATTTATTAATATTAGGCATAATGGCAGGGGTTGTATAATCGTGTGTTGGCAACTTTCTACGCCACATTTCCCGAATACGCGATCAAAAGACAGCCACAAAAGGCTCTTCACGAGGACATTCGTTGTAAGTTTCATCAAAGACTTTAGAGCACTTCGGAAAACAACCTGTGGGAAAACACGTTTTGCGGATATTGCTTGCCTACAGTCCATGCATACAGAGTTCTCGTTTCCTGAAGGGCATCAAGGACCCCTACTCCACACCCTTTAAAATTCGGACTCGTTCGGCAAAGATCGGCTCCTTGCGTACCAAGTGCTTCCCTGTTGTAGCTGTTGTAGTCATCAGATTATTTTTTTTTTTTTTTTCCCAGTCCTACTTATTAGACACAACACATAGAAGTGTGTAACACATTTTAAGAGCAACAGACAATTTTGTGTAAACATTGAAATTTAACTCTGATGTGATTTTGGATAAAACACATATCTTAGGAATAACATAGTAAAAATGAATAATTAGAGAGGAAGGTTTACCTGTACCGCTAATTTCAATTTTTTTCTTTCTTCAACTAAATAAATACATTTTTTCATTTAAATTTTTACGGCTTACAAGTAAAAATTAGTTGTTTTTCTTAGTAAAATTAGGCATATCGCTTTTAAATGTAGAATGTAAGGGTAGGTTTGCTCTTTTGTGCAACGGGATTAATAGGAGTGAAGATTACCTGGAATATCAAGATGGAGTAAAAATTAATTTTTGCTGCAGTGGGTGTTATATTTAGTTTTAGTAATGAAACTGAATCCAGATTTTCTTATTAAAAAAAAAAAAAGATTCATTTTATAAGTGTAAGGATCACATGAGATGAATAGTTATGGAAATATTTTCATGAAGTAGGAGTTTGAGAAGTTTCTTTAGCTTACAAAACTCCTGACTGGCTATTTTATTTTCTGTTTCATTCGGGGATTTTAGAAACATATAGGTAACACAGGGGATCTATACGAATCTCGCAATCCTGTTGCTGTCGGTTCAAATCCCGCCCAAGGCAAGCTTTTATCTATAAATAACAGCTTGTCCTAAGCCATTGATGTTTAGAATAGGATGATAACTTGTAGATGGTGGTTGGCCTCTTTTTCCATGACCCTAAGTAGCATAAAGGAAGGCTTACGCATAAAAAAAAGTCTATATAGAATTTTTCAGAATCCAGTCCTTTCAATCCAAAACCCTGAGAATAATTGCAAATGCTCCCTATTACGTATCCAATTCTTCCCTTCACCACGATCCTAATATTATACCTTTTGTTCAAGACCTCATTTCTTCCCGTTTTATCCATTTCCACAGTAAACTGCCATACCATCCAAATCCACTAGTACAAACCATGTCTTCCAACTCCAACCCCTACAACCCTCCCCGTCGGCTCAAACGAAGATGGCCCCATGACCTCCTGGGTACATAGCCTGTAAATAATTTGAGATTGGTGTCATTGGTCACCTTCTCTCCTTATGTGATAGACATTGAATGTCATTTTTTTAAATTTCATTGTAATCAAATTACAAAATGTTTTTTTTTTATTTAAGAGAATGTAATAAATAAATNAATTCATGACTCTCTCCCATAATTCTTTAATATAGTTTTCTATAAATGTTACTACTATCAATACTTTATAACCATAATTAGTATATGTGTATGTATGTATGTATATATATATATATAATTTTTAGGCCAATTGAAGTACTCTCTTTCGACAAAAGAAGTAGTAGGGGAAGTAATACAGTCTAAAAATAAAGTACCTACTAATTTTAGTTGGTTCAGACTAGAGGAAAGGGATTTATCCATCGTCTGCGAGGAAGGTACGAGAGGGCTTTGCTCGGAGAACTGGTGGGCGGGTCATCGCGAGTTCCTTAAGCCCGTTTGCTGGTGTGCTAAATTAATAGAGCCCAGATATTAGAGTTCAGATCCTGTCTATAATCCTTAATGAGGTATTACTGGAGTATCTCGTTTAGCGGGGGGCTCTCAGCGTGACAGCATCCAACAACCCCCCTACCTTCCCTACAACACCCTTTTTGAGTTTCCACCTTGGAAAGAAGAGCAAAACTCAGTCACTATTCTCTTGAAATATAATGCTTCGAGACGGACATTACTGAAAATTAAATGTATTCAGGATACAAAACTTCACCATGTGACAATTTGTACTTTTCAAGAATCTTGATTTATGATTTAAAAACCAGTACTGGCTAATGGTTGAACTAGAATTACTTTAATTTGCATATTATGTATGAATAATGTATGAACTGTGAATATGATTGCACTATTGGACGTTGTTTAGTGACACTTAAAATGTGTTTCGTGTTTCTACACCTTTTACTCTTTAATGAGAAAAGCGTCAAAAAGCTCCTGGAAGTCCAAGAGAACGAAAGTCATTTAAAGTAGTTGTGGCTTTTTAAAATTTTTTCAAAATAAATTTATTTACATTAAACTCTGATTAATGGTATGTGTGCCGTTTTCATCAAAGAGCTTTTGCTATATTCCTGGCTAATACTATTATGTCAAGTTCCGAAATGGAAATGTCAGAGGGAAATACTGCGCCAAATAATTTGCACAGTGCCTGTTTTGTCGCCATCTTTGCACCATCTAAGAGAGAAGCAACTGGTAGGGAGACGGGGCGTGTCCCGGGGTACACAGTGGATTCATCTAAGCTTCATGCTCTCTCAATTTGTGTTCGGGAGTAAAGATGTGTGCGGCCCAGTGTATGTTTCGTTATGTTTTTTAGGGATCAATTCTGGGCCTTTTCCTTTGTAAACGCCTGCTTCAGTCACATAAGTTTATGACTGTAAAGTGTTGAGTTAGCGGTTTAGCCTGGTTTGAGCCATGCGTATGATGAACAAACCCTTTCAGATGCCATTAACTTCATCGACCCACCAACTGTACAGCTTTTCCAGGCTTTGACCACGAACGTTTTTACATATAGGCGAATTCTGCCATTCGTGTTGACTTATAACTATAGACATCCATAAAACAAAAAAAGCAAAACACGACGAAAATGACCTAAGACAATCTTTATTTTGAAAATACAAAAACCTTTGATTGGGTAGATTAATATTATATAAAATATAAAACATAAAGCCTTTAACCTTTCAGATTATTTTTAGAATGCCTTCTTAAGATAAGGATAAAATGATATATGGGAAATTAAAACCACCTATTGGTATAAAACGAAATTTAAACGGTAATTAATGTTTAGGTTAAATAAGGATTTAGTAGAAATGAAAAATAATAACTGCATCAGTATTAGCGTTTCAAAAGAATAGAATGTAATAGATGTAAAATTTAATTTTCTAATATCTATAATCTTTATCATTTAAAAAAATCTTATTTCATCTTTAAATCAGATATTTAACAATGGACTTCAGAGAGTTGTGTGACTTACAATCTTTGTCTCGAGCAGACAATCCTTGAGCCAGTATTTGAGATTTAACTTTTCCCCTTATTGTTTGTTAGTTCATAGTCCACTTCTTAGATCAAATTAGACATTCACTCATATCTATGTCCATTTTAGTGAATTATGGGAAATCTGCTTAGTTTATGCTGCTTGTGTGTGCCGGACCTTGAATCAATGCAGTTTTTTTTTTCACTTTAATATTTTTTAATATTTTTCAGTCAGAAAGATTTGATATAATTATTGCCTTAATTATGTAATTTTTTCAATAATCTACCCTTCTTTATATTATTAATTTTAAAAAATACATGTAATGTTCAGTACAGTGGAAATAAAATATTTAGGTGGAAGCTAGTGTTTGACAGTTGTTGATGGATGTACACATGCTCCTAAAATAAAATTTTCTAGAGAATAAAATACAAATAAGTATTCCTTAGTTAGCTATTTAGTTATTACATATAAATATTTACTTTAATTATGATATATTATGATGAAAAATAATAAGTAATTTTCAAAACTGTCTTGTTATAATTCATTACTTTTATTATAATTGAGTCACAACGTTTCAGGCATTTTTATGCCAAAAGTTGTCATAATAAATCTCTCTGCAAAAATGATTCTTTTCCAAATTAATTGGAAAACTATGAACAACAATGAAAAAGAGCAGTGGGTATTTTGTATAAGTCAAAATGTATTCAACTTAACCTCAGGACTTAAGTAGAGGACATTGAAGAAGTTATCCTGCTTTATTAGAGGATCTAATCCACTCAGAGGGAGTAGCCAATCACTAAATAGCTTTGAAAGACAGGACCTTACTTCAGACATTACAAAGGGGATTCCTCTGCTCAGCTCTCCTGATCACTATGCAAAACATTGCCTTGTTTTTGTTTGCTTTTGAAATCCATACTCTAATGCAATATGGATGGATAGGATTCTCACAGCTGTTAAGTACAGGTCTGTTTATGTTATATCTAGTAAACTTTGGTAACACAATGCCATTAGTCAAGCCATTTAATTGGAGGAAATTTATTTTTTTATAAAGAGAGGATTGGAATTTGGTCTTGGTATTAAAGAATTATTAAATAATTTGTGACCAAAAAAGTTTTTATTTTAGCCAACGTTTTGGCCTGGCTTTGAAAAAGAAAATATTCAGCCCTGATGAAGGCCTGAAATTCAGGCTGAAATGTTGGACAAAATAAAGTTTTTAATTATTTAACTACCAAGAGTGAATTTCTGATAATCGTCTATTCATAGAACTTAAAGGTTAGAGTTTATTAGGGGGAGAGTGAAAAAATTTTGTTCTCAGTTAATCCATTCGGACTGCGTAAAGATTGCAAAATATGTGATATAGAACTTTGAACTCTGATAATGATATATGGTGATATGAAAGGGGCACTGCAATTAGTCATTTAGGTATCTCGAAATGAAAGTCGACTCTGGAGGTCTAATATAAGAACTATATATAGATGAGCTGAAAACTGTTGAGATATCCATCATACCAACATCTCCTCCATAAGTTTTATTGTTGCTAAGTCATATATTTACTTCTTAAAAAAATTTAATTAGTAGAATTTATAAAAATGTAAATCATAGATTTAAATTAATATCACTGAGTCGATCGATTTACTGAATTCTGTCAACGAGAAAAAATATAATTGTGGTGCTCTGCTTAAAGTACTTTAGGAGAGTAGAAATTTAGATAAAATTAATTTGATGAAATATTTTTCTTAAAAGACTTGTCTGAATGATATGGTTGACTATTATTCTATGTTAAATTTTGTAGAAATTACTGATATGACCCATAAAACAAATGAGGATATCATCGAGACAGTGAGGCATGCGTTGGACTCTTGCAATATGACAAATATTTGTGATCGCCTATGGCGAATCAGGAAGAGACGGCCCCTAGTCCATATACTTGAGATTGATGTAGTATTAGGCTAAAAAAAAATTCCTTCAAGCGAGAAAAGTACAACGTAACCTCCCCATATGAAAGGAGTAGATGACTACACGATATGGATACATGAGGTCTTGTCCCTCACACGTTTTCGCTTACAGAGGACAGTTAGTGAGGCTAATTGGAGCCTCGGCTTCCGTTCTAGACACGCAACGCCAATAAGGGTTGAAGAAACATCCCCTATTCTGAAGAGAGGGAAGTCTGCACTAAAGAGGTTTGCATTACACCACAGACGTTTCGGGGTGGTTATTTAATTTTATCTCAGGCTATTATAATATTGTTATCGTCGGTATTATTCTTTATTAATACGTTTATTATTAAAACTGTTTTCCTTACAAATATATATACATATGCNATATATACTCTACGTATATATATATTCAGACACAAAATGTCCTTTATTGCTTAAGGAATTATGTGGTATATACCGTTTGTATCTTTATGTGCATATATATTACTATTATTTTTTATTTTAATGAAACTATATAAAATATGCATTCTATGAGGTCTATAAAAAAAATCAGTTTAGTTTGATCACACTGAGAACAGTTCAGATATAAGTGAATAATGTACTTAAAATTAGATTAATAATCTATGTCAGTGATAGGGCTGTTTTGATTGCTATTTTCATTTTTTTTTTTACTTGTATTTATTTAATTTTAATATTTTTTCCTTTGGGAAATCAAGCTACCACGAGGAAAAATTTTAACGGATCTTCAACGTACTAAATTAAAGAAACAAAAAAAATAGCCCGCTAAAAACTATGTGTGTGTGTGTGTGTGTCACTCATTATCACACACACACACACACACACACACACACACACACACACNTATATATATATATTAAGATAGCAAACCATAAATATTTCTTATCTTCATTCCGGACAACAGTTCATTAAAGTCTATTAATTCAGTAACAAAGTTCTATTTGATAGTTAGGACGAAGGAAGAACTAGTTACGTAATATTTTCAGGGGGTTAATTAGTCATTGTTCCAAGGGAAACTTGTTAGGATCTGAACAGACTCAATTGAATATTTGAAACAATCTTAGAAGTCTTAAGAAACTTGTCAGAGTTCAATATACACAATGCAAAAGTAATTAGAGGTTATATTACATGCGATGATCGTATGGAACTTACAGTGTGATTGAGCTAGTAGGGTACACTTACTTTATGTGATACAAAAACAAAGGAACGAGGAATAAAGAGTATAGAACAAGAGAATTCTGAAGGAATGTGACATATAGTAGTAATGATCTTTGGGAACATTTTAGAAATTATAATTACTCTGACCTTAGACATTCTACAGTGGGTGTTTGTGTCGTAGTCTTCCATCATTCCTTTATTTTTGCTTTTTTGCACCTGAATCCTAAATAAAAAGAGTGAGCAAGCAATTACAAAAAGCTAATTCTAAATAAACAAGAATTGCCATTAAATACTGGTACGACAAAATTAATGTTCCACAATAACTTGGAAGTATTTCATACTAGTCTCTTAAAAAGTACCAGAAAGTTTTTCAAAGGCCGTAATTTTCTCTTACACGAGAAGCATGATGGTCACTGTGAGCCAAATACAGGGGTTCATGTCAATGGCCTAAGATATCCTACAGCAGGATTTAGTCCACGGGTTGTATTTTATCCTACATCACTAACTTATCAAATAATAAGGATAAACTGATTTTTATTAATTAATGTTTATGTTAATAAACGATTTTTATTAAATAGAAATTTCTTTCTTCTACAATATTCTTTCATCCACTTTATTAATACTAATTCTAACAGAGTGAAAATCGTGGACAAGATTGTCTCATGAAGTTAAATAAATTACGAAATAATAAAACACAACCATGTTTAAGCGATTATTCATTGAATAGTAAGCCGAACTCAAGCATTTTTCTTGGCTTGAGTTCGGCTTACTATTCAATGAATTTTAGATATATTTTCTATAAAAAAAACTATTTCAAATAGGATTGTGACCAGGATATTCAATGTATTTTAGAGCGATACTTTGGTTTGGGGACATGTGTCTGTTACTATACTCACAGTGCACAGATATTTCTCCTCCTTCTTTGCTTCTGTTTTAATGACACAACGTTTCCTGGTGAGATCCAGAGAACACTATGTCTTAGTATAATACTAATATTTATTGAATGAAAAAAAAACCAGAACTGAGTGCTAACTTATCCCTAGCGATGGTCGCCAATAAATATATCGATGTCATATGTTGCCCTCCAGGGCCTCTACGGGATGTACCAAGATAATAATAATATAAATATTTATTTATTTACTATTAGATGTTTTTGTTGGGGTCGGTCCAAAAAATATAATTTAAAAATATTTATTTTTTTAATTATCTGCCATCGTTTCGGCTTACATTGTAAGCCACCAACAGGGCTATCATGAAGAAGAGTGGGGACATCGTTTCACCAGGATCCCATTTTCATGACCAGTCTCCTCTCGAGTTAATGATAGCCCTGAAGATGGCTTACAGTGTGAGCCAAATCGAAGGCAGATAATTAAAAAAATACATTAGGGCATGCCCCATTATGAACCAAAGTCGGTATTTTAGCTTTTTCATGCTGAATTTTCAGTTAATTTTATTTTTTCCTTATGGAAGATGGAGTGTTTTGAAGATTATATTGTAAAAATGTCAATCCTTTCGCTATTATCAAAATTAATCCTACGTAATAGCTGAGAAGTTTAATTTTCTAACATTATGAAAACGCTCTCTATGGGAAATATTTATGAATATATCGAGGAGTATTGAGTAGACTCCTCTTTTTGAGCAAAAGAAGTCAAAAAAACAAAATAACGAAGGAAACTCATATCAAATGAGTCCATTGGTTTAGAATAGTTATACCATGAAAACCGTCTTTCAATCTTGCTGTATTTTTCGCACGTTGTAACTCCACATTTGACCTAATTACGAAAGTGCGCCATTTATACGAAGCAGGAGTTGAACGCCATCTTGCCCAAGTTTTCGTCCTTTGAGACCCGCCTCAGCACCTCAATATTATATTAGCTCCAGAGAGTACAGGAAGCGGCGGGTTCATCCATGGCCTACCGAGTCTGACAGCGGGATTTAAGTCAAAGAGCTCACCTTGCCCTCTTTAGCAAACTTAGCAAATAATTAGCAAACTCTTCTGATTTAATACATTTTTTGTTCAATAAAATTTTTCCCCCGCTTCTATAAATAAAAAATTAAATCCGTCTCTCAGAAACTGTGTGAACCAAACTGATTTCTCATAGTTCATCAGACGGGAATAAATAAATATGAATTAATGCGTAATTTCATCTCACAAACCATAAAATACAACAAATCTAATGTGAAGCATTAAAGGAAAAAAGGAATCGATTCTAGTGCGTAGCATAAAAGGACGAAAAAATAAGCAAAATTTATTATTATTATTATTTAAATATAATGAAACCTCAATAGCTGTCCTCCAATGGAAGTTACCCACGTAAGTCATGTGAGTTATTAGGTAATCCCTGTGGGACGGTTGGAGCGAAGAGATAGATCGCCTCGTCAGGAACACGAACGCGCCACAAACAGGACGACAAATGAATGCCAATTTCCAAAGGGGGAACAGTAAGAGAACTAACAGTAAACACAAAACCAGCCAGATATAGAACATATTTTCCATGGACACATGCAAAAGGGACTTGGAATTTGTATTGTGACGTAATTATCGCGGAAAAAATTCAGGCCGAAATTCAGTGACAGGATTTTGGCAAAAGTATATACGAAACGAGTCATTTTTTAATATATATCTATTTATTTNTTTACTCATATAAAGGATATATCTATTTATTTAATTATTTAAAATTTACAACAATGAAAATCAAAGTGTCATCAATCCCCACCATCCGCTACTTACTCTCTTTAACAAAAAATATAGATATAGCGTAAATCAATTTTTTTTTTTTTAAGAGCACTTTCAAGGCTACAGGTCTCATCTTTAGAGTAATCACACCTTGATTAAAGAGTGACGAAAAATGATTTATTAAGAAAAATATTAAATTGGACCTTTAAATAATTTATTGTATTCATAAATGGGGCAATTTGTATTCTAATAAAAAATTTTAACACACAATCAACAACTACATCCCCTAATAGATGAATAAAAATAAAAAAATCACTATATAAAATAAAGAGGGATTTAAGCGACGATATTACAAGAAATTATGATGAATTGATGTATATTCTTACATAGGTAATAGGTAATACATAAATAGAAAATACATTTTTCTAAGGTTGAAGCTTAAGAATACATTGATGTTTTATTATAATATTGGAGGAATTACAAGAGTTATAAATTATTATGAGTGAGTCTCTTCCTCTGAAATTATTGTTGACAAGCTATGGCCTAAAATGGTATTGTTGACGAAACCGTTCTTCAATAATAAGACGAAACTTTTATCTTTTATTTTTTCAACCTCTTTGGACACTAAAGAACACTGAAGGTGTTAGAATCAGCTCTCAAACTTAAAATCATTCAGAAAAAAAATGTAAACTAAAGCCAATTTTTAGTGTTTTACACTAAGAAGAAAATAGAAAAAAAATATGATGAAAATAAGGCTTCGACCCATCGGCTGATATTAATTTTTGACGAACGTGTGCCTTCGGATAAATATAGCTTTCATTACATTGCTGAAAGAGAAAGCAGTCCTTATTTTTGGAAATCAAACCGTTAACCCCACAACAGAGGGTTGAGTTTACACACCCGCCTTCCAATTTTGTAATACCAGGAAAATAGATCCATATTAAGTATTTTTCGGGCGAAAAAAAAACTACTGTACTTTTAAGGGTACAAAAATTCATTTTGATATAAGCCAAGAAAAATTCTTCAAGAATTATATAATTGTCATAATTTATAATGGTATCTTATTGTGTGTGTGCGTGAGTTTATAAATCTATGTATTTTGGATCTCTTTAGTTGCCTATTTCTGGAGAACGGACGTCCCCATAATTTCCGAAATTAATCAAACTAATTTTGAACCTATGACTTTACGCTAATTTTTACACCTTTTAAGGTAACAACAGTTTTTGTTTTTTAACTTTCCAACTTTTTTAGCTCTTTCTAAAACGCTTCGTTTATGCAATCCCCTTTTGTTGTGAAATCTGAAATGAAAATTTTTAAATTTCTCTGATAAAATTACAGTTAAAATTGACTTATGAATATACATATATGAATAAGGAAAACCAATTTTACATTACATAAGCAAAGTTCATATAAAGGACAATAACATTAAATCTCTGCGTAGAAAAGAATATACATCATTATAAAAGTGTTGTTTTTTTTTTTGTTTTTGTTTTTTAACGCTAAGAGCTCCAAAGGCTTTACCTTACTGTGGATGTTCGAGCACTACATAATTAATATGTCTGGGCTTATTTGCAACTGGTAAATTTCGCCAAATTCAGCGGTTTCAACATTAAAGAATAAACATATAATTGAACTAATAATTAAATTAAACTTTTATTAAATGGTTTATAAATTTAATGCAATATCCTATCATCAAACCTTATGATATGGCACATTCGACAAGTTCTCGTATAATTTATTTTGTTTTCTTTTTAACAAATATTTAAAAAAAATGTTTATATATTTATTTTCCTACTTTAAATGATCAAAAGTCATATCCTAATATTATGAATGGCTTTTTTAATTATCTTAAAATCTATAGGTAATTAAAGATTTAAATTATATTTAATTTCTTTAAAATCTATATTTTGTGTTGGACACTTTTTTGTAGATCCGAATATGTGAATGTATTTAATTTTTGAATCAAGTGTATTTTTTCCCAATTCCTTGTAAACTCCATGTTGAATCGAAGAAATTTATTAAAAGTCGTGTCATGGTGTGCAATGTGAATTGTTTCCTTTTAGGAAAATCTGCTAATGTTATTTTTGGATGAAATGCAAC
Organism: Oncopeltus fasciatus; assembly: GCA_000696205.2. NCBI lineage: Eukaryota > Metazoa > Arthropoda > Insecta > Hemiptera > Lygaeidae > Oncopeltus > Oncopeltus fasciatus. The sequence goes on along the minus strand of KZ808654.1, from coordinate 36,297 downwards.
ACTGCACCATGGACATCAAAAGAGGTATAGTGGCATTTGCATCCAAGAATTGTATGCCATAGAAAAATCTGTATGTAAACAAACCAATTGATCTATTACGTAGAAAATATTCCATTTTAATAATCATAAAATATATATTAGCACTGTGAGAAAGCACCTCTTTTTACCTCTTTAGGATGCTGACACTTGAATATTACATCGGAATGCGAGAGGATTGAGGTAAAAAATCCTCAATGCACCGCTCTGGGGACTGTTTTCATTGAGAAAATTCTGTCATCGAGTAATTCCATAACAGCACCTTATCAATGCTCTCAAAGTCCTAGATTACTATCAAACAGACAAATTTTATACTATTATCAGGCTCCACCTTAATAATTACAAGTAATACCACACATTCTTCCCCAATATTTACTGTACTTTAAATGGTTGCCCTAAATGGTTGTTATTTTAATTGGTCTATTTATTGCAATTGCCAATCCAATTTCAATTTTACTTTATATTTTTATCAGCATTATTATTAATTTCAATTTAAAATAAATACTGTGAGAAATTGATGATTTTTTACAACGCTGAACTGTGTTTGGTACATCATTAAACTTGGTCTGCAAGTGCAACAGATATTTTCTTCTAAAAATAATTTTTCAGCCCTCAAAACTCGATCTTCTAAATAAAAATATACAATAGTATGATACGGATTATGAATTTTATTCACAATCCTTTACTCATATAAAGGGTTTAATAATATCAAGTCAAAAGTTGAGAATATCGGATTTCAGACGGTAAAAGTTGTTGTCGCTTTCGAGTCTTTTTTTTTTTTTTTAACTAAAACTCTAACGCATTGGCTTCTGCTAAAGTAGTTTACATGTAATTAAAGACCGAGAAAACTGCACAGCTAGTGATGATCAAAACAATCGTCTAAAAGAAAAAAAAGAAAATGTCAGTGTACGTTCAAAAGGAGAGTTTTTTGACCGTAGATATTATTATTAGATGATTTTGGTTGGGGTTCGGTCAAAGTAGATCCAAAAAAATACAAATTTAAAAAAAGTGTATTTTTTTATTGATTATTTGCTAACGTTTCGTCTTACATTGTAAGCCATGTTCAGGGCTGTCTATCATGAAGACGAGAGAGGACGTCCTGTCCCTAAGTTCACTAAGTTTTCAGTTTCTCTCGTCTTCATGATAGCCCTGAAGGTGGCTTACAATGTAAGCCGAAACTTTGGCAGATAATCTTTTAAAAAGATACACTTTTTTTTAAATTTGTATTTTTTTGGATCTACCTTGACCGAACCCCCGAATAAAATACAATAATAAGCAATGAAATTTAATCTTATAAATAATAGCGAGAACATAAGTTATATTTATTCCCAGTCTCTAGTAACAGCTATTTATGTCAATTTATGTATACAGTACTATAATAATTAGCTAGAATTTTCTTAGTATTAGAAGCCATTTTACGAAAATTAAAATTTCTTTCAAAAGATATACAACCTAGTAGCAAAAGAACTACTGGAAATTAAACTAACCTAATGAAACAACTCTGACATATAAAAGGCTATGTAACATATAGAAGGGAGAAATAAATAGGTGGAGAAAGAAGAGCTCCTTGGGAGGGAGTATCCATCGTCGTAATAAGGATTTATATTCTGAAGAACTAGATTCACAAACCTCATTACAAGCAATGGTTACTAGAATTAAACTTCACTTCCCGCTCGTAGCAACGTAGATCTCTGTCAAAAGGAAAAATAAAGGGAGCAGCTCTATTACAACTAACTGCAGATCTTCCTACTCTCCGCACATCAATGGGTGACATGAGAGGGTCTCTCCATAACCGGAGCAAGAGTATTACCAATACTGGGGATTGTATCACTGCAACTGTTCACAATACACTGACACCCTCTTATTAAATATAGGATATGCCATAAATATCTGGATATCCGAGATCCTCAACTGGCTTCAGTAAAATTTTAAACTTAACTAACCTGGGATAGCTTATGGCCGATTTGGAAATGATTACGTTCCTGATAACATGTCGAAGATAGATCCTAGAAAAAGCTAACTGGAAAAAGGATTCAGAAAAAAATTTCAAACCCCCACAATACTCTAAAAATAATCCTACTCATACAGCTCTACAAACAATTCCATAAGGAAATCCCATCACCTGCTTAGATAAATGTATTAAAGACATTTAAAAAAAATACCAAATATAGCCTAATATTGACTACTTAATATTGTACAAAACAAAAAAGAAGTAGACAGAAATGTTTTTTAAAAGAAACTGCTATAAGATGGTGTCATTAAAACAAAACGCCAACTTAAACATTAAAACATAATTTAAAAACTTGGACGAATCATCAAGCTTGATAGAATCTGTAAAATTATGCCATAGAGAAAAACAATTGCAACTAGTTACAGACCAATATCAATTAGGAGCTGTAGATCAAAACCATTTTTCTTTTAATTGCAATATGTTTAATAGAATGCCGATAAAAAAATTCACACTCTTGCCCCACGTTTAATGTAGCTTCATTAAATAAGCAGACCCTCTTGGAAAATTGTGATAATGAAAGGAGCGATTTTGAGACAAAAAGAAGCAATGAGCATTTCTTAAGTTGGGCTACCTGAGTAAGAGTAAGAGAATCGATCTTCAATTGTTGGAAAGGAGTGGATGAGTGTTGACTCATACTTATTTTGTTATTGGTAACAACTACGAAGGAGATGTAATATCCGGATTAATTAGAGATTTAATTTAGCCGAAGAACTGGCAATTTTCCTTCTTTCTCTTTAAAAGATTTTTGAAAAAAAAAAAAAGATTCAATAATCGTAAAGTATTAAAGTAAATAGCTGGATTTCCTTGATGAGAATATACCGAAGGAAAATGCTAATATTTTACAGTTTGACTCAATCCCTTACCATTCTTTCATATAATATCAATGAACTGCACTCTCTTTTCTTGTTTCACTCTCTCTTTCTCGTTATTATTAACTCCTGAAACGGGACTCGAAATCCCTCCCCCCCTCCCTAATATTGTTAATTGTTTTGTTTTTTTATGTTGTTCATTGTCAAATATATATTTCCTGGCTTCAATTCTTCGACTTAACTGCACTTGTAGCATCAAAATAAACTTTATAGACGTCAGTTAACTTACTGGCCGTACGAAATATTTTACTTTTATGGCTAAACGTGGCATTTAACACGGAACGACATTCTACTCAGAGACGCCGTGCAGCTACAGTTCGTATTTTACGGACTCTACTGGAAATATTCTTATTTATTTTTTTTCTTCTATTTTAATTTTATTTGTCTTTGCATTTCATCTTTTAATTTTTTTTGTTCTCTAACCTAATAAAATCCACATAAAATATCAAATGAGTCTCCATTAGAATCCGAAATAGTAAAAAATAAATAAAAATCCTATGTTTATTATATACGTTAGAATTAAAACAATCTCATAACTTTATTATTATTTGTTATTAAGGGGGATATTACTGAAGGGGTAATTAAAACCTTCTACCGTAATATTGAGAAGCGGCATTCTTTAAAAACAGTTTTAACAGATGTTCACGTAGGCATCGATGGTCGTCAGAAGTATTTACCGTTTCTTCTTCCGGGTTGGACCGTGTCAAATTGGTGTTATTTGCCGAGCTTTCGCATATCATGTGATGGCTTGTTCAGGGCTGAAAAGAGAATTCTTTTCATTCTCTTTTCAGCCCTGAAGAAGCCATCACATGATGTGCGAAAGCACGGCAAATAACACCAATTTGACACGGTCCAACCCGGAAGAAGAAACGGTAAATAGTTTTAACAGATTTAAAAACCTTAGATTTCATAATTTTAATATTTTCAAAAGACCAAATTTTCTTAATTCCCCACCACATATATATATTAGTACAAAAACGTGCTAAAACGCAGTAGAAATATATGATCTACCCATTAGGATATTCTTAGCAAGTAATCAGACAAAATATTTTTATAAAAGTAGGTTATTTTTGCTGTTATAAATTACGTTAATATATGTTTTGTAAATAATATTATATATATGAGAGTCAAATCATTTAAAGGCATATTATTCAATCTGTTCTGGCCAATCAAGGGGTTATTTGAGTGAATGTAATAGTTAATTAAAGTGAGTAATCTGGCTTGGTTCCCGGATTTTATTTTTTTTTTTTTAGCCCCCTTTAAGATTTATGTAGATAATTATGTGTGGGATTACTCTACCTCAATTACCACCATTAAGTGAATAATAAATTTTCATTATAGTCTACGATATTAACTTCAAATTAAGTTTTTAAGTAGAATTAGATTCCATTATTTTTTCTAAAATGATCTTAATCTTGAGTTATTTTATAACTGGCTCTTTTCAAGAATTTCAGGAGTCCAATATAAAAAGAGCATCGCTTGACTTTAAGCCTTTCCAAAATAAGACTTAGGGCCTATGTTTTATAGAAATAAATTTTCACTAGAATTTCAAGTTCTTTTCTCAAATGGAAAATAATTCAGTTAGACATGAGATTTCACTCATGAAGGTGAGATTTTTTAAACAAAATATTTGTAAAAATAAATACAGACCAGTAACAGCTTTTAATTGTTATTAGATTTTGGGGGGAGAGGAGTTTAAAGTCAAATTAAATCCAAAAAATACAAATTTTAAAAAAAGTGTTTTACTTTACACTATAATGTCACCCATACATATCGATGTAAGAAATTTGTAAAAAATTGAATACGAGAACAACACTACCGAATCACGGATAATACTAACCAGTAGCAGTACATTTTACATGTAATAACTCACACTTGTGATAAAATGGTAAAGATTTTGGCTTGCCCCACAAGAGTTGAGCAAATGAGAGAAGATAGCTACACACGCGTGAGTATTTTTTCTAACGTTTAATATCTTGTAAGCCGTTAAAGAGACGCGTTTGGTATGACTCTACACGTCACCAATACGCCTACCAATCTACACCATTTGTTTAATGTTTTTGAACATCTTGCTTCAGAGGCCAGAGACTTTCAAATCCTCATTTAAGTGAATATATCAGCTTCGTAGGATTCAAGTAAAATCCCTTCATGCGGGAATTTTGTAGTATATGCCGATTACTCACCTTAAAAATTTTTAAATAAGAGAAGTTAATTACATTTAATTTTCTAACCAGAAAACAATGCCTTAAAAATGTATGATCAATGGAAAAAGGCTTAAACATTGTAAGTTACATTCGTAAAATTCTTCCTTGAAAATCATATTCCTAAAAATTATATAAAAATTAACGCTAGAAAATTTTAGTCATAATACTCATTCAAAAAGGCAGATATTAAAATTATGAATTTCACACTCTCCAAAACACTTTTTTTATCATTAAATTTCAACCAAAAATGAAGTCATTCAATATTTTGTAATGAAAAGCCAAAATACTGAATTTAGTTTCTATATTATAAATACAAAATGGCCCGGTGACACTCTAAATTACATTATTTTCTAATAATAACGAAAATTTTAAGATTTTCAATTTTTTTTTTTTTTGTCTCTTTACACCCTTTCTTCTGGCTCGACAAATTTAAGCCATTAAAGAACTTTAATAGAAAAATAATGCGTATGAGTATACCTACAATATATATATATATATAT
>KZ808654.1:19188-30645 GCA_000696205.2 Oncopeltus fasciatus | reverse complement strand
CACACACATATATATATATATATATATATATATATAATGTATCCTCATTCTCATTGATTTTTCTATTTTGATTGATTTTATAAGCGTCGTTAGAATATTGATTATTAATTATTTTACTATTTTATTTTACATTTTCATAGCGTGATTAGTTGAGTACGAGTAACTTGATTTAAAAAAAAAAAACCATGAAAATCAGATTGCAAGCCATTAAATATATTGTAATTATTCCTGAATATCAAACGATAATAACATTGATTTGTTTTTTTCACAACTTATGTCAAAATGTATTAGCCTAGTAACACATTTAACCAGTCAATTTTATTCATAACGATAAGCTTTCATTTTTATCCATAATAGACTCGAAATAAATTTTTGAATGGATACAATTAACATCTAACATCGTGCTTGTGCACGTTTCTTTCCATTATTTTTCAGGTAAATCCATTTTCATATTTAATTAGTAACTAAGATTAATTAAAAATATCCTTGAAGAAGCATTTACAATAGTAGTATTTTGATATATTTAAATATACTAAGTTACATATCTTTTAGATATTAATTTCGGAGGCAAAAGAAAGCCTTCCCATTGGGATAGATGTTTATAATAAGATGTCAACCTATTATAGATAGTTCCTCACTCCATGAATTATAAATTTTCATTTGTTTATTTGGAAGCAATACTTCTCTAAAAATGAAATGGAAAAGAAAATAAGCTTCTTTTAATGAAATAAATTAAGTTTTAAAACGTAGTATGACGTATACAGGAAATTGATAGCATTTAAATTATTAACGCATTCAAATGAAGTAATGGAATACAATAATTGAATAATTGGTAAAAGCCTCTGTGTTCAGAGCTATGTTTGCAGTTAAATGTAATTATGCCGCATATTTGAAAAATTTATATGTTTGCCAATCTGCTAAAGCGATATCAAAGGAATCAAATAACTTTCTACAGGGCATAAAATAAGAATAAAATGCATAAAATCAGGTCACGCGGCCATTTCCTATTCAGGCGGCGTGGTGGGTTATTAGGATGGGTAATACTAGATAGAGTTTGGGCTAGAGGATTGAGGAAAGGGCAGAGTGGATTTTATTAAAACGGGTTGAGATAACTTCTTTTACAAACGGGATTTTAAGGTCATTGTAGAGTAAGGAGTTGGCAACGTAATAGGGTGCATCAACTATGATTCTTAGGGTTTTGGATCGGAAGGACTGTATTCTTTGGATGTTGGATGGTTTAGCAGTTCCCCACAGTTCGACTCCATAAGTCCAAATAGGTCTCAATAGTGTCTTGTAAAGAGTTAGTTTGTTAGTCACAGTTAAAGTTGACTTGCGGTTTAGCAGCTTGTAAAGTTGTCCAAATCTCCTATTTAGTTCCTGTCTTTTGATTTTTGTGTGTGTGGAACTTTATTAAATAAATTATATTTAAATCTTTCCTTCATCAATTAAAATTTTATTCCTAGCATATATAAAGTATATCTTTTGTCAATAAACAAATGTGTGTAGAGTAAATAAACATAACTCCCACTGAATCGAAAAAATATAATTCTTGCGCTATACATTCCATGTAATCCCCAAACTTCTTCACCTGATTTCGCTTTCGATTATCCTCCTTTATGTATGCGTATCTGTATATATTGATTAATTATTGTATCCACGTCTCGCTAAGCAATTAGGTTTCTTACAGTAAATACTGCAAGTAAGAGTTTAATATATTCTTATAAGATGTTCTTCCTTTAAGGCAATCTTCATGGCTTAATTTGCCTCGGAAATAGACTATCAGAAATGTGAAGCAAAGTAATCTACTGAGCGGCTCCCTTCATTCTTGATCTTTTGTATTCATTAGTTTTTCTTGAATCATGAATCCACTCAAAATGGGCATTTTAAAAAAGGAACCCATAGACCATTCTCACCATGGAGTTTCTATTTATTTATTTTTATCCTTCCAAGAGTTAAAAAGCCTCCACAAATTGCTGTCCATTCTTGCACTGACATAACATTTCCCAATATTGAACAGATAGTAGCTTTATTAAATAGTCGATTATGTTTATTATTTAGTTTTAGTTATAGTATTATTATTATTACATATTGTATTATTATTATTACTATTACATATTGTAATAAATAATCGAAAAGTTAAAACTAGAATAACTATTCATGAGAAAATTTTACTATAATCAAACAGCGAGTCTTCCAGGGTGTGTACTTGGCCCATTTTTCTCTATCCCATTCATCGTTGTTCTATTAGATCCTTAAAAATTGAGGTTAGTTTCCTTTTCTTATATAAAAAATAAATTTTTAAAATCCATTCTCATTTCTCCTATTTTACATGAATACCTCCTAGCAATAGTATATTTATATTACATAGACACAAATAATTCATATAAAATTAATGCAGTTAATTAAAATATTACTTTTGATAGGTAAAAGTACGCCTGATCTACTTCACTTAAATTTCTGTCTTAAATAAGATATCATTAAACTTTTAGTTACAATTTGGATTCATAACTATAGAATTTTAAACACCAAAAAGGGACTAAATATTTCCTTTCATTGACATGTTATGTTATTCGATCAGAAAAATAATTCTAAAATGTAATAAACGCATCCATTACAAACTTTCAATGAAAAAAATATTTACGGAATATCTTCGCTTCTATATATCTGAGGTAGACTATGGAAGGAGGGTGTGGTCACCAAATAGTTCCTATGAACAGATTTTTACCCATTCAATTTGGTGAATTAATTTGGTGCTTTACAGGGACTTAAACGAAATTATAAGTAACGAGAATGTTTGAGAATAAAGGCCTACGATCTTGATTTGAACTCTCATTGCTTACTATGACTCGCAAGAATATATTGTTCAATCAGTCTTATTACAGACTATCTATAATGAAATATGGTAACGTTACTCTTTCATAACTGACTTACCTTTATATGAGATTGACAAGATATTTTTTTATAAATGTGCCCTTGATAGATAAAACCACAAGTAGTTCTCGCCATATCACAAATGGCTTCTTATCATTGAGTAATATATTACTACTATCCATGTTTCGTTATAAAGATTTCCTGGTATTTTCGATAAATGTCTCAAAACTGTCTAAAAAAATAAATAATGAGCTCATTTTTATAGTCCTCTTTAAGGCAGAATAAATTCAGTTGGTCGGTACGGAGTTGGAGCTTTATATGAGATAAAATTTGGGGGATTGTCGGCCTTTTAGATGGCACCTGAGTCTTCGAGTCACACACTCATCCTTTCCCAGGAGTTCTCTCGTAAAGTGTCTTTTATGTCCTGAAGCAATCGGACTGAGCCTGAGATCAACAAGTGGGCAAGAACAGCCAAACCCACACTGACAATTCACTGCCTTAAGACCCACAGTACTTCACGAATCAAGTGGGAGCCCCCATCAAACACTTGGCCTCAAGTAACCTTAAGCTTAGTATTTCTCGGATCACACAAAAATGTGTAGGTTTCATAAACTTTTTTTGGAACTTGAAAGTAGGGTACAAATGCAGGTAAAGTGAAAAAAAATTTTCTTTTTTGTTCAACACATTAGTTTCGCAGTACAATAAGAGCTCATTGCGTCAAACCATTTATTTCGAAAGTGTAATTTTACAAAATTTTCGAATGCTTTAAAAAATTAAGTAAAATATGAAATATTAGTTTAGTAAGGTTTAAATTTTTACTATTAGACAAAAAAAATTTTTACTACTTACTACAAATACTTTTGATGCCTAGTAATTTCGTAATTTCAACAATTTAGAGAATAATGAACTCTAAAGATGCAAAGCACTCAGTTTTATTTTTAAGATACACAAAACTTATACCATAAAAGTATATAAATATCATTTGGAAAACGACTTCTGGTGAGACCATCCCAGAAAATGTACTTATTATTATTATTCCAGTAATCCATATATATATGGTATATATAACAATGATAATTTAAGTAGATAATAACATATAAATAAATAACTTCAGACAAGCTTTAATAAAAGGAAAGAATAAAATCACCATTGAAAAACAAATTTTGAGAGTGGTGTCATTGGTCACCTTCTCTCCTCATGTGATTGACATTGAATGCAATTTTTTTTTTTAAATTCATTGTGGTGATCAAATTAAAAAATGTTTTAATTTAACAGAATGTAATAAATAAATAAAAGTTTAATAAAAAAAAAAAAACAGGAATAGAAGATAACAAACGAATCCTGGTGCCATAGCCGATGAAGTTTATATTTGGATTTTAACTAATTGTTTATTATATTTGGAACAAATTTAAATCCACCAATACAAAAATAAAACAAAACAATGGCATTTTTGTTTTTGACAATGGCAAAGAGGAAGTTACAGGTTAAGAATAGATAATTTTGACTTCAATAAAGATTTCCATTATTTGTATACATCGCGAGTTTTATTCAATGATAAACACATGCACACATGAACAAACATAATANATATATATATGAAATTTTTCTAAACTTTTTAATGCATGTACATTTTTCCAAATACTTCAGATTTTTTAATATGAAGATGAAATAGGATTATAATATTTTTTTCTTGAAATGTTCAATACAAGAATGAATTAAATACATTACTTGAGCTATTCATGGAATAGCAATTAGTTGAAAATTACCGGAATAGATATTTCCAACTTCGTTTATATAAATTTATATTTAAGAGTTCTATTGTGTATCAAGCCCTTTTTAACCTCTTAACCATATATTTTATTATATATTTTATTCAGTTATCTTAGCATCTTATTTCAAACAGATCTAAAATTGGCTAAAGTAATAATGATAAGAAATAATGTAATACACATTTCATATTAATATTATTCTTGATGAACGGTAAAAGTTATTATACAAGTTATTCACTACTTTATGTATTACATTCTCAAGAGTCTGAGGAACATTTTAGGGAAGTTAAGGGAATTGAGTCATTTGTTATTTTAACTACAATTAAAGATCAAATTTCAAAAAATTTGCTAGTCATCAAATAGTTGTTATAAGAAAACTGCATTTCGTTGAAGAACGACTCACATGAAAAGTGCAAATACTCGAATTCCAGTTGTTTTTTTTGTTTTTTTTTTAATTATACTAATTAGTTTTATCGTTACTCTCCCTTAGGTACTAAAGTGTAACGATTTCCACTTTATAAAACATATAAAAAAAATAATTATTATTGTTATTATTATATAAAAGCAATAATTATTCTCTAACCTTGAGGACTATGGTAAGAAAGAAGACAACGCACTCGCTAAGTAGTGAGCAGCTCCTAAGTCTCAAATAATTAAGAATTTAAATGAAGAGCTCTCTTGTGTGAAACAATTATCAGTTTTTATCTGAAGGCTCCGAATCAAGATTGCACTTCTCTGGTGCATTATCTAGATTTAAAACGACCTGGATGAAGCTAAATTCCATACTGATACAAATCCTAAGTGGACATAGGTTATTTCCAAAGGTTTAAGATAATAGAATACCTGAATTGTGCCTTAAAACTTAGGCCACCCGAACATCAAGTGTCATCGACTATGAAAACTCCCGAAGCAAGCTGATCTAGGAAGATCACTGACAAAAGGAAGATCTCGAACAACTTCTAAAGTTTCAAAAGTATGTTAGATAGATCATTACTGATAATTTACAACGTTTTGGTAAATAAAAATAATAAAATAATTATATATTACATACAATAATATATGTGGAACTTGCATTTTTTTCACAAATAAACGGCTCTCTTAGGAATGAGAAGGAAAAATACACTTACATCCATAAAAATAAGAGGCTTTGTTATGTGTGACTAGTCGCTAAAATTTAAATATTAATAAGTAAAATAATTATTGTTTGCGTTTGTTAATTAACAATAAAACTAATTCTTACATAGTTATGTGTACATATATAATTAAAATTTAATGAAATGGAAAACAATTGAAACAATTGTAAGGAAAAGGGCATTCATAGTCCCTTTCTATTAGAATTACTTAAAAATATTACTGTCTAAAGGAGAAATAACAATTGTTTAGATTCACTTAAGAGAAGACGGGGGGTGGGAGGAATTGGAACATGATACAGTCCTTGATTAGTAAAAGTAATTGGCAGCTGTCATTTATATTACCAGAGTCAGGAAGGTAAGGAAGTGGAAGAGATTCCTTGGTTTTCAGGACGATGAGGAAAAGTTTCAGCAACGTCCGACTTTTCTCTGAATAAAGGATGACTTGATAGGTTAAGTCGCAATTCTACAGATCATTCTACAACTGAAATTTAGAGAAAGCTCGCCACGAAGGAGCTGTGTGATTCAAGTGGATTTAACATTTCAGGTTTCTCAACTCAAGTTGAATACAGACAGTGACAGTGAACACATGTATTCGGCCAGAAGATGGACAATGTCCGAAAGCGCTCGCCAATGGGAGATGGAGTACAGAAACCAATGAAGACGGAGAATATAAGGTATGAGAGTTCTATATTCATTGGTGGTAGAAATAATAATAACCCTTTAGATTATTTCAGGTTTCATTTATCAGACGTACAGAAATCCAAGGGGAACATGTTTAGGATGTGTTAATTCTTTACCAACTGGAGATGGCCGCCTGATTTGTTTATCGTTTAATGGAGAAATGTATCCACATAGGGCTGGGTGTTTCCTGGATTACATCAGAGCTATTACAAACAGAAGCACAGAAATAAAAACCAACTGCCACCAACCAAATGGTATTGAACCAGAAACTTTTAGCTGAGGGATTCATTACCCTACCCACCTGGCCACCGGGTAGTGGGTATAATACTAAATGTTCGGAAGAAAATCTCTTTGCATGTTCGCTAATACGGGAAATCTACGGACAAACAGGGAATTATTTTTTAGGGGCAATACATATTTTTATTTTAGAAAACTGTTATAGTGAGATCGTTAGTAAATGAAATCATCAAGATGGAGGGAGGGTTTAGCTAGGGACCAATATTTAAAATCTAGTTATCAGATTAGGGATAAAAAAAATTCGTTATTATTAGATTTACAAAAAATGATGGAATATAAAAGGAGAAAAATGTCATTTTAAGACATCTCTGTATTGAAGAAGATTTTTCTGAATGTAAATTCGAGAGTTGGGGGCCTTCTTTATTTTTAAATATAGAAACTGAATTCGATTATTATATTTGGTGGAAAAGTTTCTGGAGAAAGACCAAAAATTATATTATTAATAATTCGTTATTATTTTAGTAAAGAAAAGTTTGTTGAATATTCTAGGTGTACAATACATTTAACGTTTATGATTTTAACGTTTATGATTAATAAAATCTTTACAAAAAAACTATTATTAAGAAAAATATTTACGAATTTAGCTACGATGGCTGACTCTTTTTTTACGCTCATTACTCTCTTCGGTTTATAATTCTTCATTTACTAAAGAAACATATGAAATGAGCTTAGTTTATGCACCTTACCTGCGTGACACCTTTTTTTTCTTCGCTTCCCCAGTGTAGGATATGTGAAGAAATTTGCCAAAAGTCACGTCATGGTACCAAAGTGAATACCTTGATTCCCTTACTGCTAATAACGGCCGCCTATACGATTTGATGTGTATTGCTTCTCGACTAAGTTACTTTTTAAGGTCTCATTTTAACCAAAGTGAATAAATTTAAGGCACTCTTAATTTTTCAGTTATTTCAGTTAGTTAATTTGTTTATTTGGGACAAATTAAAATTATATAATTATGCATAAAAGTACCTCTTACTAAATAACACTTTTATTTAATTAAAGTTTATAGCTTAATGTATCTGCAGAGCTATGATAAAAAAAAACAAAAAAAAAAAAAACAAAAAAAAAAACCAAACGATCTCCAAGTTACTAGCTTAGGCGAACACGTGAACATGAAAGCAGTTGTTATGGGGACCTTGAACTTTACGAAAAGGAAAAAAAAAAGAAGAATTACGCCATGCTTCGAGCACAATAATAATACAAAATAGATAAGGGTTCGAAAGAGTCGTTCCTTTTGAACTCTTCTTATAAATAACATAACTATTTTACCGCAATACTTGAGACATGAGTCGTTAGCATGGTCACCAGTTTTATCTATATTTTTCAATATTAATTTGGAATTTATGTAAGAAGTCATAGTTATGGTTCAAAAATAGTTTTTACTTTTCAATAAGAGTAAAAATATAACAATATAAGATTTCTTGTTAAATATATACAATATTAATGGATTTTTTTTATTATGTATGTCTTTTGTAATTTAAAATACATAAAAATGAAGATGGAGGTGTACATGCTATTGCTAACCAATAAGCACTGGACTAAAGAAGTGTATGAAACCACTCTTCAGTATTCTGGAGTCAATTTGTGCGATTCTCTGCCAAAAAAAAAAATTAATATATGAAAGCTATTGGAAAGTAAAAAAAAATCATTACTAAGACTGTGCGAAAAAATCCTTTCATATAACTTTAAAAATTATATACACATATTTGAAATATTATATTATTATTTTTGCTTTTTTTTTATCAATTGCATAAAATTAGAATTTTTAATTGTAGTAGTTGTTTGTTTTAATAACTAACCATATGATAATATCAAATGAATATACCAAAATTTATGTAAGAACTTGTTTATGTATTTGTGTTTGAAAAAATTAACTAAATTTCTATCATTTATTGACCCTCCTTTTTCCATCAACCACAACAGTGGGAGAATCCAATGTAAATGAATCGGACTAAAGGTATATGGGAAAAAAATTCTATTTAATTATTTTTCGTCTTAAGCTTTGTTTAATCATATAATAAAAATTATAGTCAGTTAATTCAAAAAATTAATAATTTCTTTGGAAAAACAATTTTTATTTAAATGCTAAAAATATTTTACTTAGTAAGTGCAACTTAAAAGTGAAAAGGAAAAACGTTCCCATAAAATGTCCTTGAAAACTAAGACATACTTATGAGTAGTAAATATAAGCAACAATTAACATTATGAAGAAAGATGGTAATTGGTAAAATCTTCACAAAACCTTCATTCTTCTACCTACTAGTTGTGAAAGGTTTTTAAGTGCCTTTCGTATATTACTTTCTGGCAGGTAGAATTTAAAAAAATATCATTTACCATATAAAATGAAATAATTATAATCCAAGGTAGAAGTAAAGTATATTATTGAATATATATATAGCAGGAGGATTGCTAAGGTCTGCTAAGGAGGATTCCTAAGGGATTGCTAAGCTCCTCCTCCTCCTCCTCCTCCTCCTCCTCCTCCTTAGCAATGCCTTAGCAATCCTCCTCCTTAGCAATATATATAGCAACTAGAAAAAAAGGATGATTTTGGCCTAGGATATATTTCAAAGGAAAAAATAACAAAAAAAAACTGATTCATATTGTCAATCTTGTCCTTTCCTCAAAGATTCGAGCCACGCCTTCACCAGACAGTTGCATCTATATCGCTATAATTCGTCATTTCTCAATACTATTTTTGTAATGTATTGATTCTACTTGTAACTTTAGAGACTTTTCCTCACCAACCCCAAAACTCCAGTAAACGCCACTTAAAAGTGAAAAGGAAAAACGTTCCCATTATATGACCTTGAAAACTAGGACATACTTGTGAGTAGTAGATATAAGCAACAATTAACATTTTGAAGAACGATGGTAATTGGTAAAATCTGTTGCGCTGAAGGCTCCGATTCGGAATGAAGGTAAGTGCAGTGGAACAGTGGATCCGGAGTAAGGGAAATTGCAACGACGGGAATCGATCTTGCGGTCCGTAGCTCTTCAGGAAGTTGCTATCTGGGCCTGTACAGAGCCAGGGTTGGACGATCCAAAAGCGCTATAGTGGCATTAAGTCCGAGCTGGCCTTTGTAGCGAACCGACTCCATCTTATTGTCCCCATCGGCCCATTCCCCCACAACGGTAAAGAAACCTCCTTCATTGTGCAGTGAGGAGCTATGTTCACTGGCAGGCAGACTATGAAGAATCACAATTGCACTGCGTCTAGATGTAGCACTCCGGTAGCAGCAGAAGAACCTGCCCGCATTCATTGGGATTGATCATTCTGATTTTGGGTCAAATATGGCTTGCGTAATTTATAATCACTTTTTCTTTATAATTAACTCTTAAAATTCTTATTTTTTGGGGTGCATACCCCACTAAAATTCAGTATTTATATCCTTCTTTGTACGCCGGATATATGCTTACAATAGTTTCTATTTATAAAACTAATCATTTTTTTCTCAAGTAAAACATATCTGGCTGAATGCAGATGCATGAGCAGGATGTGTAACCATTCAGAAAAAGCACAAATTGGCTCTTCAAACACCCTCTCCTCTTGATAAAAAGATTATTCGTGTTATATTAAAGATGGTCATAGATAAGGGTAAACGACTAGTTTGATCTTACTAACCGGTAAGCCAATAAAGATAAGGCTTGTGCCAAACAATCGGAAGGTTGCTGGAAAAGAATCCTCTACTTTCTTAGCAAAATTTCACATTTCTTTCTTAATGTAGATTTTAAGTAAAAAACTTCATAAAAAAAAGTTATTATATAGTAAAAAAATAATAATATTAATTTAAAAAGAACTATATTAAGAAATTACGTCTAAATAGAACATAATGTAAGAAAATTAAATTTTACACGCATACTGTTTTATAAAGTTTTGTTAAAGTTTTAAATTTAGGGACGATTATTTTAGGTGCAAATAGAGTTTTTTTTACCGTGAAATTATTAGTAGATGCTTTTTGTTGGGGTTAAGTATGGTTAGATCCAAAAAATACAATTTAAAATTTGTGTATTTTTTAATAAAATAACAACATTTGGTGAAATAATTTTTCTACTTAGCTGTTTATTTTTTCCCCACATTTGATATCACATTACAGTTATGGCGATTTTTGTAATAATAATTTAAATTATTTAATTTTTTTACGTTTTTCTTAAGACATTGTATTTCAACAACGCTGAATATGGCTTACAATGTAAGCCGAAACTTTGACTAATAAATAAAAACTACACATTCTTTAAATTGTATTCTTGGATCTACTTTGACTGACTCCAAAAGAAAACAAAAAACACTGATTATTTTTACAAATTACGAATTTTAAAAAATTATTCAATTATTCACTTATCCTTCTTGGAACTAGCTCATATAGTTCGGAATTTTAGAATCAATATAACAAAATTTTTAAATTAAATACTGTTTTTGGTTTCTTAATTTTTTTACTTGATCACATAGGGGCGCGCACGCATACACGCACATGTATATTTGACATTTATAATGTGCGTGTGCGTGTTCATTATAATTTTCAGAAATAAAAAGGAATTGTATGACTTTAATACGTTACAATTATAAGGGGGTTCAGAATAGTTCAAAATGTTAAAAACCGTTAAAACATTTGTCGTTAGCAGATTATTCTCCACTAAATCGAACTATATATATATATATATATATATATATATATATATATATATATATATATATATATATATATATA
>KZ808653.1:176517-202434 GCA_000696205.2 Oncopeltus fasciatus | reverse complement strand
TATATTAGTATTAAAGAGTAATTATAGTATATAAGACTAATAACGAGTATTTATAGTATATATGACTTTTATAACTTTGAAGAGTTTCTCGCCATGCTGTGCTCTCTGGTTGGTCCGTACCTGTCAGGAGTTTTGCACGACTAGCAACTATGCGCTGATCTTCTGGACTCTGTCAAAGGAGGTTCCTTCGCTTAGTCACATCAAAGCGAGGTTTGTCCTGTCGAGGGCAGATTGATATAGATTCGGTATGGTGGTATTTAAGAGGGTTCCTGAAATTTCCAATCCCGGGCAGGAATGTGCTTCTTGATTAACTCGACAGTGGAAACACTGACTGTGGGTGTGGAAGAGGCTGCCTAGGGTACTCTCTCCATTACCACGTCTGGAAGGAGTGGCGTCCCATGGTAGTCCGACGAGATAGGTGATTCTCGTGTGTGATAGCGGAATTCCAGCGGAGCCCTAGTGGAGAAGTTAGAGACGTGAGAGGGGCACTGTTTAGGCGACTTTAGTCAAAATGAGGGAAGCAAAGTGAACGGCTTGAAGAAAATGTATTGTAGATGAATGTAGAGTGGGCCTCTGGGGGCTTGCCTATAAGATTGCTCGGAAACGAGTGGGCTGCAAGGTTACCGACGTTCCAATGTTTGCGGAACGGTGTCATGCCAATTCCAGAGCTGGTCATCAATGAACGTCCTGCAGACTTTGTTGTCCTTTGACGACCCACTGTCGACTCACCTCCTCAACAGTGTGTCACGCGTGGTTGTCTTCTGCCTCCTTGATCAGAGTTAGAGGGCCGTTGGGACGAGACTGATGTGGAGATGGCCATCTTAAGGCAGAATCCTCAGGGTGCTCCGGGGCGGGGCAACATCTCTACTCCGATGATTCGCCGCTGCCGGGGAATAATTTTCCCTTTACTTTTCCGGCTATATCACGACTGCCTGGACTGTGGGAATGCTCCGAACACCTAGAAAAAGGCAACCCGAGTCAGTTCGGGAGTACAAGGGGCCGAAGTACTAAGGACGTCATCTTCATGCTCAGGTAAGATTTAGCAAGCCGGCGTGTAAAACACACACACACACACACACACACACACACACACACACACACACACTCGGGAAAAAATATATACATACTAGCTGACCCGGCGAACTTTGTACCGCCTTAGCGTAGCAATGATGCAATATTTTAGGACTTTGAGCACAATTGATTAAAATTTTCGTACAGTGGATATTGAGCAAATCAATGAAAAGGAATTAATTTTACAATTTATCATTATTGTTATTAAAATTTGTAACAAATGAGTAAATTACATAGTTAATATTAAATAACATGTGACACTTAAACTTATGAATAAGGTAGGTAGGGCAGATAGTCTTAAATATTTATCAACAATATTTATTATATTGAATTATACATATTTTTAATTTCAACTTAATTTAGCACTAATAAGAGCACAATATTTTTAATTAACCTGTCTTTAGCTTATACAAATAGATTCGACGGTTTCCCTACACGTGAACATGCAACATATAGTTGTCCATGAGAAAAACATGGATTTTCTAAATCCAAACCACAAATAGACAATGTTTGGCCTTGAGATTTTTTTATAGACATGGCAAAAGCTAAACGAATTGGAAACTGTAGCCTTTTGAAGGGTATGGTAGAATCTGACGGTATCATTGGAATATGTGACAACAGGACCACTTTTCCTTTAAACTTCCCAGTTAAAATGGTTGCTTTAAGAATATTTCCGGTGATCTTTTTGATGATCAAACGCGAACCGTTGCATAATTGAGGTGGATTCAAATTACGTAGGAGAATAATACGGGAACCAATCTTTATTCGCAGATTATGTGGTGGCATTCCAGGTATATTCAGTGCGTTAAAAATTCAACTGGAAAATTTACACATCAACAACAGTTTCGATTGATTTAAAAGACATCAGATCGCCTGGTAACAACTGTTATATCTGAAAGTTAATTTCGTCAACATCAACATTTTTGGCTGCCAAAATCGCCCGATGACTGAGTCAGTCATGATTCAAGTAATTATACTGTATATCCGGAAAAATACTCTGAATTAATACATTTTTTTCCTGAAAAACAGTGCGGAAATTGTCAGTAATATCATGACGATGAATTGCTTGTTGTCCTGGTAATAGTAAAGTTTTATCTCTTTCCAATTCGGATTACATGTGAATGTTATAAAAAAATTTGGTCGACCGTAATAACGTACGTAAGTCATCGCATCTTGTATGTATTCCTGCATGTTCCGTGGAAAGCATTGCCGATGTCATTGGCATTTAAATTTCCATCGATGTTACTAGCAACATCATCTCGTAAGTGAATATATTCTTCCGATCGTAATTTAGCCTGATTGTATTGAATAAATCGCAAGCTTTCGCTTTCAACCTCTGAAATCAACAATGTATTGATGGAATAGCTGACGATATCGTAGAATATAGTTGTCCTGATTTAGTCTAATTATCAATCGGTGTGCGTAGTAGTTCATTGAACTAACTTTCTTACTTCCATAAGCATCTGAAAAAATTAAAAAATAAATGCAATAAGAAATTAAAATCCGTACATACAGTAGGAAAATAAATAGTTAATTGTCAAATTTACAGGTATTTGGATCACATTGTTTGATGTTAAGGTGATAATCATTTTGTCCATGCCAAAATATTAATGGATATTGTAGTGCGTCATATGAACGGTGTAAATCCGAAATCGTACTGACAGTGTTGTCTCGCCGAGTAATTTTTGTAGCTCTGTTATCAACTAGATCACCAACCATAATAACAGCAACCTCATTAACATTTGGAGCGTTGAATCTGCCAGCATGTTCACCTAATGGTACTTCGTCGGCTCTTATGACGATTTGATAGTTGTCATTTTGCAATCGTGGCTAAACTCTTTTAATCAATCGAATTAGTTGATTCTGATCTTCTGAAAAATTTCCCAGCATCATCACAATTGCTATTTCCTCTCCTTGTTCAATGAAATTATACTGGCACCGAGTCGTCATGCGCAATGATTCACAATTGCCAATTAAATCAATTTGAAGAAATTTCGGATCATCATCAGGCATTGGCATTAATGGCCCGATTTAATGGTACATCTGGCCTTGTATTTAAAATGTAGTTTCAAAATTACGTCCATCGGATGAGAGATCGCAAATTTTAGTTGCCCCCAATTACGTCATTTGGAAGCAAGGATTGAATTTGCGTATCTTACGCAAAAATAATTTTGAATCATCTGAATCGCCAGCAAGATGGGATAATAAAGGTTACGGCGGAGTGGGTAGAGGTGACAACACAACTTTTCCTGATGCGCAGCACATGCCGGGTGTTTCAGTCCGAAATTTTAATGCCTCACAAAATTGACATACTTTATCCATTGCACCGATAGCAGATTTTGAATGCGTAGAGTAGTTAATGTCTGGTGCATAAATTCAGTGTATGATTGGTGTTAAGAGACTCTCCTTGGCTCGGTCTAGACCGAGAAAGAAAGAATTATCCTCACCAATGAGGAAATGTTTGGCAACAATGATCAATGAACAAGACGAAGAAGACCTAACCTCACAAGCCAACAAAGAGCAAGGTAACCTTAGCGATAACCTTCACGTATACCCAAAATTAAACATAACAAAGACAACAACTGATAAGAACTCATCTAACCTGAATGTCCTTCCACCTAACCTTACATCAACTGAGCTCGAGTCAATGGAGACCGGAGTATTCGAGTTGCCCAAAAGATATAGTCGATACTCACGACTAACCCTACCTCCCTTATCAACTACACAAGTGAACAATCGATTCTCAGTGTTGACGAACAAACCAACAGATGACAGGAATAACCTACCCACTGACAACATAAATACCATCCACGAAAGATGTAAACAAATCCCTCCCATATTCCTAACTGAGGCTAACGACTACCAAAATGTTATCAAGGAAATTAAATCCGTCGTTAAATCCCCCTTCGATGTAAAACAATGCTTCCAAAAACTAAAAGTTTCCCTCACAACCTCAGATGACTTTAGGTCCCTCACAAAATTTTACGACAACAGTCCCGGCATAAAATATTACACTTTTGCCAACCCTGAAGATCGATGTTATCAGTGGTAATCAGAGGTCTCCCATACTCCCTCACTGAGGAGGAGATTCTGAATGAACTTCAGGACATGGAATACCCAGCACAAAAAGTCACTCGCCTCCTGAACAGGAATAGTCAACCTACTCCGCTATGTGCAGTCGAGCTCACTAATAACAACCAGGGCAAGGCAATTTTAGACTTGTCCAGACTGTATCATTGTGTTGTGCAAGTTGAACTAAGGAGGAAATCCAACAGAGCAATACAATGTGCCAAATTTCTTAACTTAGGGCACACAAAAAACCATTGTCATCTTGACCCTAGGTGCCCCCGGTGTGCAGGAGAACATAATCTCGCTTAGACAGAACGTTTGGAAAGAAAAAATGAAGGAACGACAAACCACACCACAGACTGACAGTCAACCTCCCGCTGATTCTATCGACATTTCATCATTCCTAATTAATATAATTAAGCCATTTATACCTCAAATAAAGGACTTCCTAAATAACCTTCTCTCAAAACTATTTACCTCACCATATGGATTGTAGTAATAGATTACCTTATCATAACTTAACTCTTCTAAATTGGAATGCAGCCGGGCTGAAATCAAGACAGTGCTTGCTAAGTGACTTTCTGAATAGATATGAAGTAGATATCGCATGTATTTCAGAAACCCACTTAGTTCAAGCTGACAGACTACACATAAAAGGGTATATGACTTACAGACATGACCAGGATACTCGAAGGGGGGGAGTGGCGATCTTAGTCAAACGACATATACAACATTCACAGCTACTGATCCCTACACTTGAGAGGTTACAGGCGGTAGGCATAACACTCACACAACACAACAACAACACATTACACATAATCGCAGCTTACCACCGCCCAGGTCTCAGGCTTCTCCAAACGGACTTTGAACGTATATTCTGTAACATTCCCACAATTCTCCTCGGTGACCTTAATAGTAAGAACCCCTATTGGGGCTGTAGAACCCTGAACTCTAATGGAACTAGACTGAACAACATAGCATCAAATCTTGGACTCCATATCAGTACACCTAATGAACCAACACACTACCCCACTCAAGACAGATATCTTCCAGATATATTGGACATTGCACTTCTCCAGAACATTCCACACCCATTTCACCACACAACTACCACAGATCTAGACTCAGACCACCTACCAGTTCTCTGTACATTTGACACTCCATACAGACAGACAATACCGACACCCCGACTCATCAGAGGAAGGGTCGACTGGAAGCTTTTCTCCCTCGCAATGAGAACCCTTGACGTACCCAATTCTTACAGACATACCGACGACATCGATACAGCTATTGCCACACTAACGGAACATATCCACAACTCCATCCAAAGTTCAACCCTACAGCCCTCCAAAAACCCCAGACAAATTTCCCGAGATGAAACTCCTGCCCATATACTAGACTTGATAAGAGATAAAAATACCCTACGAAAACGTTGGCAAAGGTACAGAGATCCCCTTGACAAAAGAGAAGTGAATCGCTTGACCAGGAAAATAAAATTTCTTCTGGAGGAAACCAAAATTAAAAAGTACCAAAATTTCCTGACTGACTTACAGACTGATGACCACTCTCTTTGGCGTGAAACTAAACGTATTTTAGGAAAACCAACTGTCATTCCCACTCTACAAGATGGACCCCGAACTGTATACACAGACAACGAAAAATGTGAAATTTTCGCCACGTACTTAGAGACAAAATTCAGGCCACTTGACAGACAGGACATACTAACTGACAGGACAGTCGACGAAACCTTATATGAACCTGACAGTGGCAGTCCAACAAACAATGACTTTGACTCTATCTCACCAAATGAAGTAAAATCATTTGTCAGAAAGATGAAAAAAAGAAAAGCTCCAGGAGAAGACTTAATCCCAGTTATCGTTCTCAAGAATCTCCCTTTCAAGACACTTGCATACATTACCAGTATATACAATGCATGCCTTCGTTTTGGCTACTTCCCCGAAAGCTGGAAGAAAGCATTAGTCCTTTTATTTCATAAAGATGGCAAACCTAAACACAACCCGCAAAACTATCGACCAATCAGTCTCCTCAACACCCTCGCCAAGCTGTTTGAGAAGAGTATTGAGCAGAGGCTCAGAAAGCACTTCGAAGGCTCTATAGTCATCCCATCACACCAATTTGGCTTCAGAAGCAACCATTCCGCCGTACTCCAATCTCAGATAGTTGCTGAAATAATTATAGGCGGATTCGAAGCCAAACAATTCACCGCTGAGGTGTTTTTTGATGTCGAAAATGCCTTCGACAAAATTTGGCAAAAAGGACTTCTTTTTAAGCTGAAAAAAGCTGCCGTTCCAACATACCTATTTCATATAATAAAATCATTCCTTAAGAATAGGACATTCCAGGTCAGGGTAAATGGCTCCCTTAGCAGGACCGCATCCATAAAAGCTNGACTTGTGATTTGTGGCTGGCTCCGACCTGGAACAAGGACGTATAATTTATAGCGCAGGAATCTCTATCGCCTACCTCCAGCTGATTACCTATGGTACCTAATATCCAGGAATTAGGTGGTGGACCCACCCCTACCACAGGGTTGAAGATAAACAAGACAAAGTGGGTTGTGGTAGCCCACTTATCAGCTGTTGGCCGTAACCGGGGTCGCGAGCCGTACACCCCACGGACAAAGGGATGGAACAAGAGGCAAGTCTTGGGCCATTACTACACAGTACAACAAGCGAGCGTAAACATAGTTCTCATTCAGCCCATTCAGTATAAAATAATCATACACAAACATAGACAAATGGAAGCCGGACTAAAATAAAGTTTTGTTTAAGCTTTATCTGCACCTTCTCCCCCCTCCCCCCGCATTATTAAGTACCCCTTAAGGGGCTCAGAATATTTTAAATTATATAAAAAATTGCCCAATACTTATGATAAAAACAAATAAGAAGTAACGAGCAAAAAAAATCGTAGAGCTGAACCGAACCGTCTTCCACCTTCTCTCATAAATTTCCCTTTAGTCCAGTAATTCATATTGAATCGTATTTTAAACCGTTATAAGGCGCGACCACTAAAAAATCTAAGAAATGGAAAAAAGTGTACAACAGATAAACATACATACATACATATATGTATAGTGATCAAGAACAGGTGGGATAGAGAGTGCAGTGCACACACAAATAGAAAAAATCACAAAGAGTTAAATTGTCGGGGATCTCTCGGCCTTCGTCGGTGAGGAGTGAAGAGACATTTTTCGTTGAAGAATGGCGAGAGATCACCAAAAACTTTGTTTGCTCCTGGTGATTTTTTTTTCAGTTTTTATTTAGTGTGTGCCCTGCACTCTACATCCCACCTGTTCTTGATTACTACATATCTCAGCCGCGAGTGATTCTTTTTATATTATATATATATATATATATATATATATATATATATATATATATATATGTATAATGACGTCACATCTTGANCGCCCACACAACTTTTTCAAGACCTCCATCTACCTCCAATCTCTTCCTTAAGTTGTACAACAAAAGATGTCCTGGCGATATATATATACCATATAATAGTGTGTGGAAGAAAAAAATATATCCTTTCTTAAAATTGTGGGCTGTGCCGTTTAAATTTAGCTAAGCACAATTTATTTGCAGCTGCGTTTGTCCATAAAGCTTTGATTGGAGGAGAAATTAACCTTTTAAAAATGATATGTACATGAAAGGGGGTGAGCTTACTTTTAAGTCCTAAGCATAAGTTTGATGTCTTGGTCATAAGCGACAAACGCGAGGCACTTGTTTACTTATATAAGATACACTCTCGAAAGATATAAAAGCCGTCTTTAGAGAGGCTTGTTCAAATCTCACTTCCTTTTCAATTTTATATAATAATATTTTACACTATTTTGAAAATAATAATTCCAGAGAAAAAACATTTGCCGACCCTACACTGACAGCTACACCCTCCAAGAAGAGGAAAAGTTTTAGCAAATTTAAGACGAAACTAAAAGGCGAAGGCTATTTCGGACCCCGGAGAATTTTTTTTTTTTCAAGAAACAAATTGCAAACATCGTTGCATGATTCTCATTTAAATTAACAAAAAAATATTACAGACATAAAAAGGAAGGTTGGGGTTTATTAGGAATTCATTCCTCCCCAGTCTTTGGAAAAGATTTCTTATTTAAAGCACATAATCAGAGTCCAGATAGAGACGTTATCAGAACCCAAAAGGGGGCAGGGCGAGCAACCCCCCGTCGAGTGCCAGGGAAATTGAAAATTCTTTGTTTATATTGCGAGGGGGGGGGGGGGGGGGCAAGCCAGCTCCTTCTCTAATTGGTTCAAGAACAAGGTATTTACCTTCCTTTCTAATTAATCCTTCTTCTACTACCCCCTTATTTATTTCGAATACTGCCTCCTGCCTTTTGTTTCCGCAACCCTCAGCTCTAACACTCCACTTATAATTGTTTAACACTGGATTTTTAAACGGGAGAAACATTCTCCAAGGCACTTAATCCGCCACTGTACATCAATGTATGAATATTAAACATACACAGACAAAAAACATTTGAGCACATGCGCATGCGTGTGCGTATGTAAACATACACGAACAAACATTTAAGACTTTAAAGGTATCAAAATTATGTAAAACACCATATCTAGATCTTATTTAAATATGTCTAAATAACCTGAAAAGCTTGTTAGTTACGTGGAACAAAACATTGAATATTATTATATAGATAAACTCTTTTACAACTATTTAGGGCATAGATGGAAGGAAAATCTACAAGGAGCCAACCTATTCTACACTTCCATGGCTCTGGTTAAGCTTTCATTTTTCGATTAAATCATGCCCAGAAAGGTACTTGAAGCGGTATATGATATCCTAATCGCTCTTCTCAGCTAAACATATAAGTGAAATTCTTCTTTACCTTTTAATAAATCTTACACAAGTATGTGTCCACCGAATACATAACTCACTTTTGCGATTAACTAACAAAGAATTCAAAATAAAAAGAGAGGAGCGGGAAATTTAAAGGATTACATTGAGAAGAATTAAGAAGGTATTTGGAGTATACACACGAGAAAGTTAAACATCCATGGAGTTTGAAAGGCAACCAACATACATATAATGTATGTATGCATTCTTCTTATATTCTTTCCAAAGTTCCACCCTCTCCCCAAGCAAAGTCCAGCAGATTTGTTACCAATAAGTTTAGATATTGTACATTGAAAACAAACGGTAATCAATTGTGAATCCTTAACCGTGTAAGGAGTGAGACCACCCTCCCACCTTTCACTCCCTTTGTCTCTCTCTCTCTCTCTCTATCTCGGCCATAAAGAATAGAGAAGTCACCATAGAATACGGCAAAGCGACAGAGAAATTTAAACTAAAACGTTTACTTGGAAAGATAGGAGCAGGAATGATATTTTTGACCCTATGGTATGATAAACACATCTCAGCTCTCACTATTAGGGAAGGGATGTGTAATTTTCCGATATTGTTCATCTACAACAAAGAGTGGTATATTTTTTTTTGAGAACTGCAATATTTAAGCCGAAGGATTAGGACTCTGATCGAGGCAGGAAGGGCGAAGGGCGAAGGTTTTTATTATACGCGGGGGTTGGTGGGGGCGAAATGTAAAAATGGCACGGATCTGGTCTGCAGTCCGGGACTTGTGATTTGTGGCTGGCTCCGACCTGGAACAAGGACGTATAATTTATAGCGCAGGAATCTCTATCGCCTACCTCCAGCTGATTACCTATGGTACCACCCTTACCCAGTCTCCCCTTTTCACTAAAACCAGTCTATTCATACTCAACCAGTGTCCAAACAATTTTTTTTAAACTAAGAAAAATTTAAAATTGTTTAAATTAAAAAAATAATAATATTAGCCATTAAGATTGTTTTAAATATAAAAATAATATAAGAAATCCAATAAATAACTTGAACAATCCGTTCAATTATGGCTATATTGCTTGAAAATATTATATAAGGGTGTGTTTCTAAATGAGCAAATAAAACATCTCATAACAGCTGGCAATAAATTGGTGAGTTCTGGGATATATTGCAAATTGCGAGAGAATGTATGAAAAAATTTCCCGATATCCTCTCCGATCCTACCTGCTACAGACCAAAAGTGTTTGTCAATATAACTTCCACACACACAAAAAAAGTGTGTGATGTGTAAATAAGATAATAAGAAGGCCATAGTTTATAAGAGGATCTGCGTCATCTTTTCTAGGTCCAAAACGAAAGGCTGAATTCCGTTGTGAAATGACCAATAGGAGAAGGGATTACCTGATTTGTAAAAGCAAATGTTTTTTTCAGTGAAGGTGGTTTCGATACACTGAATTAAATATTTAGAGTAATGAGACTTAACCCAGTTTTTGTATTTATTTATATATAAAATATTTTAGAAGCTACAAAGAGACATTTAGGCTATTAAGACTGGGGGTTTACCTGAATTTAAAATTTTTATTTTTGGCCTATATGTGTGATTTGATTGTTTTTCTTGATGAAATCTGGTAAATCACTTCTAATGTAAAAATGATGACAGTTGGGAAAACATTTATAATAAGAGAATGATATATATTCATGCTGGTACCTTGACAAACGTTTGAAAAATTGTAACAGGTCAATACCGATGCTACATGAGAGAAAGTATAAATATTTATCAAACAAATATATATATATTTATAGCAATGCGCTTTCTTTTTTTTTTAAATTTGAGAGACCAGGAAAAGCATAAATTCTAGTGGATTAATGTTCCTATGTTATGAAGAAAAGTTTTTTCCGAGCATCATATACTGATATGTGTAGCATTAATGGAAACATTATATTATTATTTTTAATATAACTCAATGTTAATCTCATTATATTAGCCTGATTTTACTGATATATTAAGTCGGATTTTATCTACCTATACAAATCCCAAATTTCAAGGATTGCAGGAATAAACCAACAATTATGACCGTGACATAGATAAAATTACATTTTTTAAAAGGTAAAGCCCCTTTTCTATTGATTCGAATTTACTTTTTAAAGTACTATTGTCCTCTCATTTCATTTAAGTTCCACACGACAAATTTCATTGCAGAAAGCGGAAACAGTAATGCCCTCTAATGATCACTCTCTTTGACGTGAAACTAAACGTATTTTAGGAAAACCAACTGTCATTCCCACTCTACAAGATGGACCCCGAACTGTATACACTGACAACAAAAAATGTGAAATTTTCGCCACGTACTTAGAGACAAAATTCAGGCCACTTGACAGACAGGACATACTAACTGACAGGGCAGTCGACGAAACCTTATATGAACCAGACAGTGGCAGTTTAACAAACAATGACTTTGACTCTATCTCACCAAATGAAGTAAAATCATTTGTCAGAAAGATGAAAAAAAGAAAAGCTCCAGGAGAAGACTTAATCCCAGTTATCGTTCTCAAGAATCTCCCTTTCAAGACACTTGCATACATTACCAGTATATACAATGCTAGCCTTCGTTTTGGCTACTTCCCCGAAAGCTGGAAGAAAGCATTAGTCCTTTTATTTCATAAAGATGGCAAACCTAAACACAACCCACAAAACTATCGACCAATCAGTCTACTCAACACCCTCGCCAAGCTGTTTGAGAAGAGTATTGAGCAGAGGCTCAGAAAGCACTTCGAAGGCTCTATAGTCATCCCATCACACCAATTTGGCTTCAGAAGCAACCACTCCGCCGTACTCCAATCTCAGAGAGTTGCTGAAATAATTATAGGCGGATTTGAAGCCAAACAATTCACCGCTGCGGTGTTTTTTGATGTCGAAAATGCCTTCGACAAAATTTGGCAAAAAGGACTTCTTTTTAAGCTGAAAAAAAGCTGCCGTTCCACCATACCTATTTCATAAAATAAAATCATTCCTTAAGAATAGGACATTCCAGGTCAGGGTAAATGGCTCCCTTAGCAGGACCGCATCCATAAAAGCCGGGGTACCACAAGGGGCAATTTTAAGTCCCCTTCTTTACCTTGTGTATTGCAGCGACATGCCGGAACCTCCATTATCAGAATTGGCCACCTTCGCAGACGATATACTACTTCTGTGCAAATACACGAGAGTTCAAAACGCAGTGTACAATCTACAAGAAGCGACCGACTGTCTTACAGCCTGGTTTTACAAATGGCGCCTGTCTTTAAACCCTCAGAAAACCGAAGCAAAAATTTTTAGTCTTCGCAGATTCTCCAACAATAACCTTCAAGAACTTCACATCAACCAGCTTCCGATTCCATGGACTCCTAAGGATCAGGGTTATATCTTATACTTTGATACTAAACTGACATGGCAGCTCCATGTAAAAACTAAACTGACACAAGCCCATCACAGACTAACTTTACTTTACCCTCTAATAAACAGGAAATCCCCACTTAAACACTCCCTGAGCTCACTACTCTACAAGTCGCTGATCCGCCCAATACTGACGTACTCCAGCCCTGTCGTCTGGTTCGGTGCCAGTAACAAGACCATCAAACGACTGGAAACTTTTGAAAACCGCATTCTTCGCATGATACTCAATGCACCCTGGTTCGTAAGAAATCAGCAGATCAGGAGGGAACTGGAAGTTGAGCCCATCTCTTTTCACATCCAGGACCTCACCTACAAACATCATGAACGTCTGCCGCTATCTTCAGGAGCTGCCACCTTCCGTCTCGGAGCAGTCACCCAGCGACGCCTCAAACCTAGACTATATCAGCATATACTGCTCTAATAATTTTATTGTA
Organism: Oncopeltus fasciatus; assembly: GCA_000696205.2. NCBI lineage: Eukaryota > Metazoa > Arthropoda > Insecta > Hemiptera > Lygaeidae > Oncopeltus > Oncopeltus fasciatus. The sequence goes on along the minus strand of KZ808653.1, from coordinate 189,579 downwards.
TTTTTTTTTCTTGTAAATAAATAAATAGTATAGTATTTATTGTATACATACCATGTCTTCCATCTTGTGTAAAAAAACAACTGTTTTGGGCCAAGAATAAAAAATATATTTCTTCTTCTTCTGAATTCCCCGATGGTGTTTCTTCAGGTTTTGGTTTAAGCTTTAAACACAAAATTATCTTTTTCCAATCGCAGAAAGATCCCATCTTCATCCGTGAATCCCTTTGATAAGGATATCGGAGGGTGCTTAAACCCTACCCCAATACATAATAGGTATTTGTCTCTTTATCTTTTGGAATCTAGAAGACAGAATCGAAAAATCGATAAAGGGAAGGGACTTTCCCTTTAGAAAAAAGTGAAGAAGATGAGAATATAAGAGAGGAATGAACTTTTTTTCTAAAGAGATAGAAGGAATGAAAATTGGATGAGCTATTGGGAATGGTATAAAGATTAATTAAGATTATAGTAGCACAATTATGGACAGGTTAAGATTATTATATAGAGAGGGAAGGGAGAGAGAACGATGGTATAAAGAGGAATTAAGATTATAGTAGCATAATTAATTACAGGTAAAGAGTATTATATAGAGAGGGAAGAGAGAGAGAACGATGAAGCTGAACCATAAAAGTGGTTGCTAAAGTAAAGCGAAAATAAACAAAGTGATAGTCACTGCTACTAAGGATACCGAAAAATTAAAACAATTAAACAAAGGAAGGAACGGTAGCTGATAAACACATAGAGATGAGAATATAGCGAAGGGTAAATATTTAATTTGGTTGTGGTATTTTATCCCACGTAAATTTCAAGCAATTAATGAGAGGGAATAGAATATAAAAAATTATCTGTCCCAGCCAGGAATCAAACCTGGATCTCCTGCTATCCGGGCCGGTGGAGACCCAGGTTCGATTCCTGGCTGGGACAGATAGTTTTTTATATTCTATTCCCTCTCATTAATTATAGCGAAGGGTGTTTACAACTAGAGGCTAACGAGAAAGAGAAGGAGCGAGATTATTTTAGAGAAAATGCGAAAAAAAAAAGAAGATAAATTGGAGCATTATGTTCTCGCTGTACACAGAAAGCCCGAAAGATACTTAGAAGGGAGAGGTAAAAAGAAAATAAGATAGAAATAGGAAGGGGCTGGAGTAGAAGAGAGGCCGGCAATAGCTAAGGCAACAAATAAAGAAAGGTTTAAACTCCTGGAGTCCCCAATTCCTGGGCATTAAGGTGTGAGTAGCGAGTCGAGATAAGCCCCCGATAAAGAGGTATCGGAGAGCGCCCAACATATCTAAGGTGTTCCTCGAGGTTCTGTAAAAAATATATCTTTTGCACAAACCACCAAACTTCCACAGTTTAGAAAAAAAAAATTGGCACTTAAATTTTGTACAATTTTACTTTACTCAAAAAAGTATTTTAACTACTGATCTCTTTACCTTTTCTATTAATTAAATTATTTTATGAGTAAATTTCATAAAAATAAAAATAAATCAGAAACATCAGTAGAAGAAATTCTTAAACAAAAAACAAATTCTTATTACTAATAGAGAACTTATTTTCATTTGGAGTGGAAATAAGTTCTAAGTTAGTACGATCAAAGACGAACTATTACGGGAAACCATATGTATTCATTAATAAATCCCTCCTACTTCCTGTCCAACTCTCTCAGTTTAAATGGAAATGAGACAGGGAGTGTGTGCGTGTGAGAAGGGAGAAAAAGAGAGAGTAGGAACGAGAAGATACATAGCGGTAAAGAAAAATTGCGTCTCTATGAAATGTCTATACAAAAAATGAATCTTTAGAAGAAGCAGTTCTTCCAAAAATTTTCTAGAAATAATCTCACGGGGCACATAAAAAATTAAAAAAGTTATAAACGGCACAGTCATGAAGAGCGAATTTGCGTTGAGTAAAGTAAGGAACAGCTTCAAATAAAGAATAGATATTAAATAAAGTAATAAATAAAGATTTGGCCTCCGTCACTGGCTATTGTAACGATAAAAGTAAGAATATTCTCTAATGTGTGATTATTGTTGAAAGGAGGAGGAACAATAGAAACAAAAACAATAATTGCAAAAAAATCTTAACAAGTTTATGAGTTCGTACATAACAAAACTCTCCCAAAACTTACTGGAGCGAGACTTGAGTAACACCTCCGAAAACGAGCGAAAATATTGAGGCAATCAATTTATCCATAAAGGAAAATAAATAGAGAGCAGAAAAAACTTGAAATGAAAGCCTGGAGAAAATGGTTGTATATCACGAGGGGAACGATGACGGCAGACTGAAAGCAAACAATAGACTGCCGACAATGGAGGGGCAAAGAGATTTGTATCTAGTCGAGCTGGGAAAATCTAGATCCTAACGTGGATATCAAACCCTATACGAGTTAGACTTTTTCTGTGGTTACTTAATCTGAGGCTGACATTTCAACTGATCATTCACACTAACAATACTAACCCGTAAACGTTTCATATTCAAATGGAACAACTAAAAGTATAGAGTGTTAAACAACAGTTATAAGTAAATATATTATTACTATAAACTTTAAATATATCTACTTACATATCAGCGATTTTTATTTATATCATCTTATGTACCTGAAAATAAAAGTAAACAAAACAATTTAGAAAGCACTATTAAGTAGTTAGTGTTAATTAAACTAATTACAACAATAGTAATTTAATGATTATTTAATACCACATCCTGAATTAAACATACTATATATATATATATATATTTTTTTTTTTTATAAGAAAGAACAAACAATTTCTGCACCTATTTGACGAGCAAATTTCTTTGTACTTACCAAGAAATAGAAAATGTAGCAGACAATGAATGATCTAGCATATGGGGCTAGGACCTTATGTATTAATTCTGGTAGCCATAATTTAACAGAACATTATTTTAGCAGTGTTAAGTTGCAGTGCGCCCACACAACTTTTTCAAGACCTCCATCTACCTCCAATCTCTTCCTTAAGTTGTACAACAAAAGATGTCCTGGCGGTGCAAGGAACTATTCAATGAATAGGTCCGTCATTCAAAGCCGGCGAAGAAAAAATTCAAATTAAGTGAAAATGTACGGTCCATAAGAAAGGGCCTATCATATCGGTTAACCGTTCCAGCTGCGAATCAATATAACATTCCTAGACGACTATTAAATATAATACTTTGTACAAATATTAGATTGTTAGTGTATAGAGACGTTATTTTTACTTAAAATAATATATTTTGAAACGCTCTAAATATTAAACACGTTAAAATTAATTTATTATCAGTTTAAATTCATAAAGGACTGAAATTTTCATGCGACAACAAATAACGGTCAACAACGAATATCAACTGTTGAACGAAAGCTGTGTTCATCAGGGCGTATGAAACAATGGCCATGGGAAGAGTAATATTCATTTCTGTCAAACTAATCGAATGACTATGAAACGTATTGGGCTTGGGGCTTATCTTATTTAGCAATTATATTTGTATTTGTGTGTATATTCATGGGTGTGTTTATATATATATGTGTGTATACTACCTGTCGTATATAAGTAATTACACATTTTCTATTTATTGCTATTACTTTGAAATTTCTGTTCTTAGCAAGACCTATAAGTTAGAGCTAAGCCTCGTCATAATGTAACCTACCGTCTACATCAATTTGACCTTGGCTAGTATAATAGTACTTTTAACAAATACACATATATTCATATAAATCTATTTATTTTAATGTAAACTAATAATAAAATATTAAATGGTATAAATTAACAAATTAAGTAACTAAATGTACATAATATTGCACAAGAAATTATCATTATAATGGAGTAATTATAAATTATAATGTCTATATAATGGAGATAATAAATTATTAGATTTTTTTTGTTGGGTTTCAGTCAAGATAGAATCAAAATATACAAATTTTAAAAAATGAGTATCTTTTAAATTATCTGCCAACGTTTCGGCTTACATTGTAAGCCATCTTCAGGGTTATCATGAAGACGAGAGGGGACGTCCTATCCCTAAGTTCACATTTCCATGACTGAAATAACATGAACTATATTTACTATATAAGTGTTATTTATAATATTACAAACAAATAGCATAGTTTATCTATTCTGTTTGTTTATTACATCTGTTGTTGTTTTTACTTATATGAACCATCTCTTAGTCTATGTATTTTAATTTTATTGGATTACATTTATAAAATCTTAATGTTTTTATAATTGAGTTCATATCAATTATCTAAAGTGTATTGGCTAATGCGCTGCTATTTTTGTTTAAATCAATATCAGACTTGTGGCCATTTAATCTATTGCTAATACATTGGCTAGTCTCACCTAAATAGTCTGCTTCAGTCGTGTCATGGCAATACATGTCATTGCTTAGTCTCTCAGCAGGAATTTTGCTTTTCAGTCTTGTGAATAATGTTGTTTTTTTTTTTTTTTTTTTTTTTTTTTTTGTTCTTTCAACTCATGGCTATATTATTTTGTTTTAAGATTTTACTTAAGCGTTCTGATAGTCCTTTTTTGTATGTACTATATTTGAAAGTTTTTATGTTGTTATAGTTAATAGTGTATTGTTGTGAGTTGTCATTTATTATGGATAGATTTTTCATTTGTGAAAATGATTCTATTAATGAGTGTTCTAGGTTATTGGTTTGCCTGTAACATATGTTATATTGTTATCTTTATCAAATTTAGGGTCACTTAATTTATTAGCTCCATTTTTAAGAGTTAGAGCCACATTTATTATTTATTTCATAGGACTATGTGATTAACGATTTATGTATCTTGTTGTGTTAATAGGCATCTTCTACCAGTTAACTTCAATGCCTCGCTGATGCGATGTGAGCAACTGTCGAGACAGGAATACAAGGGAGATTTGTCCGGACGCCGTGTAGGAGGGCACAGAACGGCCAACAAGGGAGATGGCGAAGAAGAAGGAATGGGGGGTGATTACGTATTGCGGATGACATATGCCGGGGGGATACATACAGCACTTTACCCCCGATGGAGAGGCCGCGGCAGGGTGCTCCAGAAGAAGTCCTGGAGTGGCCATCCTCCAGGACCAGATGGCTACTCAGCCTCCTAATGCGATCAGCTGGAGTCGTCCTCTATCCTACACGGCTTATTTCCGACTGAGATATTGGCTTCATCCCCTTCTCGTCTGAATGGCGGGACGAGTGCATATCAGTCGAGGGCTCGCTCAACCCCTCCGAACGTCAATATTTCAGCCAGCGTATGGGCATCTGCATGCTGCCAACATTCCTTCGAGCGGAAACTCTCTTTAATCGGATTTCAGCCTCTACAGCCCACTCTTTTCATTAAAGCCCAGTCATTTGAACGTATTAAAGTCCAATTAATGATCTTCAACATCCCCAACAACCGAGTAATCCTAATTAGGCTTTGCCACTTGGAAAACGTAATGAAATTAAAAGAAAAATGCATTAATATTATACTTTCAATAGAAAGAGTACTGCTGCTGGTGTTTGAGACTTTACTACTTTAGTTATGAATGGCTTCTAAACTCCTTCCAGTGTATAATTCCGAATCGTTTACCAAAGTACACACATAGAAAGTACTCATAAGAGAGAGTTAAGCATATTTTTCTATGTGTTTGGTGGAAGAGGGATATAAATAAAAAAATATAATTTACAAACCAGAGAGAACAAAAGCGCAAAAAGGAACAGAAACTAAAGTTTGCTTTGTACCATAATAATTACGTTCGTAAATGTCCTTCATAACATTTCAGATAAATGTTTTAGAACCTAAACGTTTCAATATTAAATTTTACAAATATTATGTTTCATAAGCTGCTTCGAAATTAAAAAAAACTCGTATAAAAAGATAATACGGTAAATTTTCGCCTCTCTATAAACAAAGAGACACTTACTATCATTCGAATTCAACTAAAAATTATAATTTTAGGGTTTATAATTAAAAGCCTAAATATTAACTTTGGTTTTATATTCAAGAAGTGATAGGGCCTACACAACACTGGAAGTTGATCTCAAAGTATCTTGCATTATATACAATATATAATATAAATATATATATTGTTAAAGACTAGGGAAGAAGAAGAAGAAGAAAATAAACTTTATTCTGGGACTAAGAGAGTCCCATTGAATAACATAGGTGAATTTTACATAAGGATTTTTCTGGCTCAAATAATTTACATTATTACAAATAAATAAAACAAAAATTATTTATAAAAGAAATAGTAAAAATTAAACAAAAACGAAAAAAAAAAGAAAAACATTTCCTGAACGATGATGAGTCAATAATCTATAACAATATGACTGGGGAAAAAAGAAAAAAAAAAGAAAAAAGGCAGTAAGCTTATAACTGGTTAAGGGGGAAAAAAAAGCAATGTGAAGTACCCATTTAAAGAAAACACTAAATCACACATTACTCACACTAAATCCATTATTTTACATACATATCACAGGCGCATAAAATTCATTCAATCATTAATAAGCAAAAATCATAGTTAGGAAGATTCAGTTTGGATTGATAGAAGATGCTGAAAAAGGAGGGATTTGAAAATGGAAAGAGAAGGAGCACGTCGAATATTTGAGGGTAGGGAGTTCCAAAGGATAGATGCCCGAGCTAGGAAAGAGCGGCGAAATGAAGCAGTTCTATAAGAGGGAGTGTAAAGATCAGAGGTACGGGATCGAGTGTGGCGTGAACGGACGTACCTAGAGAAGTAGGTTACGTGTGGACCAGACGTGTACGAGAAGGGGGCAATTGAAGAATGACATATGCTTCCTTTGCTTAAGAATCACACCCAGAGGAGAACAACCTTCTATTCCCATCTCACCAGTTCCAGGAAGTTATAAAAACTGATCGCCAGCTGCCCCCAGAGTCAGTGACAAGTAATATGTAGCAGTATCCGTGGCAGATCGCGTGTTCCGAGCGTCAGGCTGGTCATGGCCTTTGCAGAACCGGTAACACCGAAGTGATAAGGTACAATGATCAACAAGTTATGTTGAAGCCTCTTACTAAATAAGAATATTTCATTTATTTATGTATAATAATTAATTTATTAGCCTTAAGTAATTTTATACTTTCTAGTCCTTTATTTATATATTAGGGCAGTATATTCTAAGGTTATGTTGTAATTTGTAGGTGTGCCTATTATTTCTGATATTATATAAACTTTATTTTTTATCTCGCTGGGGAAAATAATCAGTGTTTCGGCCAGGATCAGAAAAAAAAAATACTAAAAAACTGTTGGATAATTATTTTATTAATGCCGCAGTTTTGAATTAACTTGTGTCATCATCAGGGCGATAGTGATTTATAAGAGTGATCTCCGAGTGAAGTTTATAGTCACATCTCAGAGTCCAGAACTAAACAGAGTTCATAACATATCCTTATATTTTCGAAGTTGATTCAAATCAGCCATAATACATTTATTTAAAGAAGAAATAGTAAAAAAAAATTGCACAAATTTATTATTACATTATTAAATATAATAAAGTTCCCTAATTGTGTATTAAACATCGTAATGAGAATTAGAAGGAAACAATGTATCCCAAGCGTATTTTGTCGTAGTAGGCGCGAAGGACTCCTCGAGTATTCCGGGTCATCTTTGAAATAATGTCGTCACTTTCCTCATGGACAAAAGCTTCTAAGTGAGATTCGTCTGTAGCCTCAGTGATAAGAGTCGATAGTCGGGTGTGTTATAAGGGCTCGACCTCAGCCCTTTGTCCTTCAAACTTTACTGCTCAGATATGCCGGGACAGCAATCCCTGGTGCAAGTGACATATCACTTGTACTTGGACGATTCCGTCTCTACCTCCAAAGAAAATGATGCAATGACACAAATCCAGGATCGAATATTTTTCAAAGAGAGATAGAAAACTCGCTAAGGACATGGAGGCCAAAAATATCCTATCCACTTGACCTCACCTTGGTTGCCCCTTCACCTTGCACCTGACGACACTCTGTTCCTCTCTTTGTGAAATACTGCGAAATTCTGCTTCTTCCCTGAAAAGAGTCACATTTGTGTTCCCTTTGACAATCTCGTTACGGGTGTCACCATTGTAGTTAATGCAATGGGATAAAATGTGTGTTCGCCGCACTTATCCCATCCCCTCATTAGCTTCTTTGGGCGGTCTCACGTTTCTGTTCGTAATTCGACATCACAACAACCTTTTTATTTTTGAGTTCAGATCAACTGCAGTATGGTAGGAAGGCAAATGAAAATATCCAGCAGAGTAATCGTAGATAATCTCGAGTGAGATCTGACATTACTTTTATTGTAAACTCTGAGTTATAATCTAAGAGCAACTACTTCTCGAACGTCTTTAGATGAAGAAGAAATACTACTAAAAATGGTACAAGTTATTTGATGAGGAGTCACAAATCACAGCCGTAATATGGATGTTATGTTATATCTCCTGAAAATAGATAGGGTTCTGAAATGCCTAATATATTTATGCTTAAAAATAAATATAAGGCCAAAAATGCAAAACAAATTGTTAAAACTCCAAAGATATATTATAGGTATATATGTTTATTAGCTGATATAGTGTGCACGATTTACTTATACGTGTTTTCAAAATGGCCATTAACCCTAATATTAAACCTATTAGATGTTTTTATTTTTTTGTTGGGGTTCGGTCAAGGTAGATCCAAAAAAAATATACAGATTTAAAAAAGTGTATTTTTTGAAANCCTGACTTAGGCCCTGAAGATGGCTTACAATGTAAGCCGAAAAGATGGCAGATAATCTTTTTTTTAAATACACTTTATTTTAAAATTAGTATTTTTTTGTATCTACCTTGATCGAACCCCAACTAAAATCATCTAATAATAATATCTACGGTCAAAAAACTCTACATTATCTGCCAACGTTTCGGCTTACATCGTAAGCCATCTTCAGGGCTGTTGAAATAGAATGTCATAAGAATACAAATAAAAGTAAATATGAAATGAAAATGAATATAAATTATTAAAAATATTGCCAGAATTGCCAGAATTTAATTTAATGTGATATAAAATGTATCAATGTAGTAAAGTATGTAGAAGAAATTATCATGCAGAAAACAATTAACTACATATGCCTACCATGAAGACGAGAGGGGACGTCCTGTCCCTAGGTTCACATTTCCATGACTGAGGGGAACGGATTTGAAACATTTTTTTCAAGAAGGACACCGTGGGTGGTGGAAGGGTGGGGGGTAAGAGGCGGTAGTTGCAAAGGGAGAGCGGGCTGTGTCAAAAGGGGGCAATAAAAAGGACAAAGGAAAAAAGGAAGGATATTATTGGGAATAGGTAACTTTGGAACGGGGAAAAATGTTTGACAGGTTTATTGAGAAGGAGGGCTGATGGTTTTTCAGAATGTTGAAAAAGTTTGAATAGTTAACTCATTCATACATAAGATATCACATTAAATTTAATTATGGCAATTCTGTATTACAATATTGTTGATCATTTATTATCATTTTCATTTCATTTTTACTTTTATTTGTATTCTTATGACATTGTATTTCAACAGCCCTGAAGATGGCTTACAATGTATGCCAAAACGTTGGCAGATAATTTAAAAAAATACAGTTTTTTTTCTTGTTTTTTTTAATTGTATTTTTTGGATCTACCTTGACCGAACCCTAACAAGAAAACATCTTATAATAATATCTACAGTCAAAAAAACTCTCCGTTTGAACTCATATTATACCGTTTATACTGTCCTGGCTGGTACAGTTAGATTTTTTATTCTATTCCCTTGCACTAAAAATTGTTAAAATTATACCGTTCGTACCTCCAGAAAAAAAAATTATTAAATAAATCTCGTACCAGGACCATATTAAATTGACCTTTTCCAGCGATGGGAACTTGCTGGAAACGGGAAAGGTATTTCTTCTTGGTTCCCGCCAGCCAATAACTCGGGAAATTCTTCAGTCGCCCAGTCAATAATTGCGGCAGCCGACAACCCATCACCTTACCAGCCTTCTATTGTTTTTAAAGATATATTTTTCTTCTAAAGTATCTGTCCCTTAAAAATAATACATTATTCAGAGACAAAAAATGTTGAGTTAGGTCGCATTCAGCTCGCTGTCCAATGTTACACGATGAAAACAATTTAAAAAGAGTGCTACAAATAAGAGGGTAATTTGTAACCATTTTACATAAAATATTAAATTTTTATTTAGTGATTTTTACGTTAGGAATTATATTTAAAATATAAGAACAATTTTTAGTGCAGAGGAACATAATAAAAAATCTAAAATCTAATCTGTCCCAGTCAGGACTCGAACCTAGATCTCCTGCTACCCGGGCCAGTGCATTTACCACTTATGCCACCGGGACAAGTCTGATAAGTTATTAAATTCCCCGCACTAGTGTCGAGAGTCTAACCTCCGAGCCAGACGAATATATCGTTTTATACATATTCAAGCTGTTTAAATGACTCTCGTTATTTACTTTTAAATTTTAATTGTATAAATATTATTTTTGTTGTGGTATTTATTCCCACGTAAATTTTAACAATTTTTATAAAATGTAAAAGTAAATAACGAGAGTCATTTAAACAGCTTGACAATGTCAGCTCCTCCGAGCATAAGACGATATATTCGTCGGCCTCGGAGGTTAGACTCTCGACACTAGTGCGGGGATTTTATTAACTTATCAGACTTGTCTCGGTAGCATAATTGGTAAATGCACCGGCCCGGAAAGAAGGAGATCCAGGTTCGAGCCCTGGCTGGGACAGTTAGATTTTTATTCTGCTCTCTTGCAATAATAATTGTTAAACTTTACGTGGGATTAAATACTACAAAAAAAAATTTATAAAAGCCACAAATCTTAGTTTATCTAAACGAAATTTTAACATATACAGTACTGACCCTATTTTANAAAATTTAAAATACAAGATTTTCATTGTAAGAAATATGTTTCAATTATTTATAAAATCAGTACATGAAAGAAGAGCATTAATAGAAAATATAAATTTTAACATTATTGTATAGCTTATTCACTAGTAATTGAAATTCCACACTTGATTATACTTAGTGATAGTACTATAAAACTTACTAGAGAGAAATTTTTTTAGGATTAATTGGGTAAAGTATATTACATTTAATTTAAATTATATATTATTTATCATAGTAATAACACTTGGTCATCTACATACTGTAAGTGGCACTACATAAGTTTTTGCGCAAAAGAACGGCTCGATTTTGTTTCAGGGAAATCTGTAATATCTGCAAACAGCATGTCTATACTATAGCATTCGAATGCTAGAGACATTAGAACGATTTTTCTTCATACAAAATTTTGCACAGGCGAGTTGGAAAAAAGCTAAAAAATATGAAATGAACAGAGCACAATAATAAATAATGAACTAGTGAATGGTCGGCCCTTAAGAGGGGGAGTGAAGAGCCCTCGTCAACCCCTTCCATAGAATTGTCGGGCGGTGATTGGCTCAAGACTACTAGGGGAGGGGGAGGCACGAGGTCCCAAGCTAATGAGAATATCCAAGAGAGCAATCAAGGCGCACTAAGCATCCGAGGTAATTTTGCAAAAACTACAAACAAATCCATTTTGTCAGTGAATAAACGTCCATAACTGACCTGTTTGTTTCAATGTTATTATGAAAGCGAAATCAAGTGTACAGACCTCAAGGTATTTGCTTGTCTCGGTATATTTTAGCTATTGAAGAATTCTGACAATGTGGCCTGGTGGTCAAGCTACTGGACTCCTGAACCAAAGGTCCAAGGTACAATGTCCACAGTTCACAGTTTGTTTTTTTCTTTCTTTCCGTGCTTCTGTTTGTAATGATCCAGAGGAATCCTGGCGTGCTCCTAGGGAACACCCAGCTCTTATTAGGTACCATTCTTCATTAAATGGGGAAAAATCAAGCAGCCAGAATGGTGCATATACAGTTGTGATACCTGATAAAGAATGTATTAATATCGCTAACAATTTTCAATCGTAATCTATCAGGTAGCCAATTCCTCTCTTCACCACGATCTTAATATTCCTTTTGTTAGATAAGAATAATTTCTTCCCACTTCACCCTTTTCTACAGACAACTGCCATACCATCCTAATCTACTAGCACAGACCCTGTCCTCAAACTTCAATCCCTAAAACCCTCCCCGTCCACTCAGACGACGGTGGCCTCGTGATCTGAGAACACATGTAGTTTGTATTTAATTGGAGAGTAGTGTCATTAGTCTCATTATCTAATCTTACCATTGTAATTTAGTTACTTTTTTAGTTCATTCTAATCAAATTACAAAATATTTTTATGTTAACATAAATATAGAAATTGAATAAAAGTTTTAAAAAAAATTCATTTGAATGATTAATTCCATGAGGATTCCTATTTTAATTTTGCGACTTTTTCACAATACAAATTTTTGAATGCATAATTAAATTTTAAGTAGATGTTTTTTTGTTGGGCTTCAATCAGGGCAGATCCAAAAAAAACAATTTAAAAATGTGTGTTCTTTTTTTTTAAAGATAAATTAAAATTAAATTAAAAATTATGTGTCAACGTTTCGGCTTACATTGTAAGTTATCTTCAGGGCTGTTTAAATACAATGTCATAAGAAAAACGTAAAAAAACTCGTACAAAATCGACTTATAATATCTAGGGTCAAAAATATACATTTGAATACATAGTTAAATTTTTTGCTCCGGAAGTCTTAGTGTTATAAGAATATTCATAATTCGATTGTTAAATCTTTTAAATAATTTAATATGAGTAGCGGTGTAGCCAGTGATCAGTATACACCTTTATATAGCGCTCCGTCTTTCCAACTATAATGTATGAGTTGTGGGAAGAACTGAGATCTCAAACTCTACATACATTTGTAGTGAAGTGTCAGTGACATGTGAGTGCAGTTTCAGCTCGAATCGTCGCGAGGATCACATCTAAACAGTGAGTAAAGCGAACTATTTTTGTAGCCGTTATCCTTAGCACTGGGGTCGACAGGGGAAGACCTGTCCGGCCCCCACCTCGCCGCGCTAAGCTCTCATAGCCTCCCTTATCTCTCTGCCTGTAGAGTAGGAGCCTCCGTTCCAGACTCTTAACCCAGCGTTACAGGTTCGAGACCAGGCCACTCTACT